>JAQFVV010000046.1:4994503-5209503 GCA_028023455.1 Epiperipatus broadwayi | reverse complement strand
ATATATATATATATATATATATATATATATATATATATATATATATACCAACACATATGCAACCCAAACTTATACATTATACTTTAAAATTTTAAATTACCTAAGTGTTATCTTTGACATTTGTTAAAATTTTGTTGTTGTTTTTTTTTTTTTAAACAAAAAACAAGATGCTTGAATTGAATAGAATCTTATTTATAAAACGTTTTATTTTTTTAATTAAAAATAAAAGTTAAAAAAAAAAGAATATCGATCTCAAAAATATATATAAACATATCATTTACATTAATAAAGTTATTACCTCTTTAAAAAAAATTCAACTTGTTCATATTTCTTTTCAAAAATCAACTTGTTCTGTTGTTTTATTCTCTTATATTTTTTTAATATTAGAATGCATTCTATCCAAAGATAAATTGAAGAAATATCACATTAGAAAAAAATATTCGTTTCCAAACACATATATATTTCACTTTTTTAAAGATTTCTCTCCTTGAAAAAAATGACATGTTGAATTCAATATATTAACTAATTTTAGTTACCTCCAGATTGTTATTAGATTTACCATTATAAATTCCAGATAGCTATATCAAATTTTGGCTTCAGATGAGGTGAAATTCATGTGTTGAAATTTGCTTAGTTTTTTTTTTCTTTTTAAACTGCCTTGGGATAAATGAAAAGAAATAGTGCAGCACTCTGACGGCGATATATATATTAGTCGGTCATGGTTTATGACTTTACTACAGTAATTTATCTTATTCAATTATTCTCAAGAATGGCAATCCCAAAGAAACAAAGTACAACTAATATTATTCTTCAGTTTTTTTTAATAACTATCTTAATAATAATGGCTTCTTTTTCTGTTGCCTTGTTGTTCTCCACATGCCACCAAATGCTGTTTTGAAAACCATTGTTACATATGTTGTTTTAAACAATTGACATTTAATAAATAAAAATATCAATCATATATAAAAATATTAAATTGAAAATTTATTTGACAGCTTTAAATATATATATATATATATATATATATATATATATATATATATATCAAATAAATATTAAAAAAATTCAATGTTATATATATATATATATATATATATATATATATATATAACATTGAATTTTTTTAATAATCACTACAAATAAAATAATCTTTTTTTTATAATCAAATATTTATATGTCTTTATTTATCTATAATAATTAAATATTCACAGCGATGTACCATCAACTAATAAATAAAATAATAAATACAAACAACTATAACTAATAACCATAAACAATAACATCAAATCAAAGACATTTTTTTTTAATAACAACAAATAATTTTTAAAATATAGGTAGATTTATCGATCTTTTACTATATATATATCAAAATCTTAATATATAACAAACTAACCAAAGGAAATACATATAAAAACAAAAAAAAAAGACTTATAAATCCAATAAATAATATTATATTTCAACCAGAGGACTGGTTTTCATCAGAAAGAAAAAAAATACACAGTAAAATGGTGATAATCAAAAATTACAGATTTGGTAAAAGATTTAAAATTTAACAAAACCCCTCTGATTGGTCACAAAATCTAACACAGAATATCTATCCAATCAATGACAAAATTCAAACAAAAAAAAAAAACTACATTCCCTCCTAATCAAGCTTAAATTCTATTTAAATTAAAATATAAAAATAAAAAATCCAAAATTAAAAATTAATATATACATATGTGCATACATAGAAAAATTAAACTATGCTCACATACAAAAAATAGCTGTACTCACATTAATATTCATTAAAAACTAAAATACTTATACATTTTAATCAAAAATTATAGTTAGTGCAAAGTACAATAATTTATAACTAATTATTTATCTATAAACCAATTAAACACAGATATTAAACATCCATGTAACCAATCTTTACATAAAAAAAACCTCATATAAGAAAATCTTCACATAAAAAACACACATATAGAAATCATTTAGGAGACCAGGTAACCCAGAGATGTAATAGTTCCAGTGTTCAAATTCAATCCATGTGGTTCTATGGTCTTGAATTTAAAAATAAAAATAAAAAACTCTCCTTTTGTTTCCAATCCTTTGTAGAAGAAAAACCTTCCTGAAAAATCACAATTTTTAAATCATCAATTGAATGATTCGGTAAGTTAAAATGTTTTGAAACCGGTCTATCTTTATTCTTATGCAAAATGTCAAATCTATGATTAGTCATTCTGACATGTAAACTATTTGCTGACTCACCTACATACTGGTTTAAACATCTACTACACTCTATCAAATATATCAAATTAACACTTTTACATGTAACATAATTAGGAATATCCCATTAGAAATTACAATTCTTAGTTTTTGTTTATATATATATATATATATATATATATATATATATATATATATATATATATATATATATATATATATATATATATATATATATATATATATATATATATATATATATATATATATATATATATATATATATATATATATAGGGGGGATATATAACTTTTGTTGTATGTGTAGCCAAAACTAACATAATATATGCAGAGAAAGAAATAATGTTATAGATTTAAAGTATTATAGATTTTTTATTTATTTTAAATATTTTGTAAAGTTAATGTAGAAATTATATTATTTCTGCATATATATACATAAATTACACTTAATGTGTTACATATAGAGAAAAATGTTTACTAAGTTTTAGATTTATATTTTGTAATAAAAAATAATTTGATAAATTTAATCCTTCTCACTATATTTTGACATTTAAAAATTTAAAGTAAAAATAGATGTAAAATAAGTTTTAGCAAATTATACAGGTCAAAATTGGGAGACCAACCTATATAAAGGATCGATGTTTCATCTGGAATTCTTGGATTTTCTAAGAATATAGTGGACTAAATTAGAAAAAAAATCTGGAACTAAAACTTGTAAACAAGTTGTGATCAAAAGAAGAGAACAATGTATGTCACTATATAAACTTACTTCAGGCATTTTGAAGTTAGTCAAGGCTTATTTCAATAGATTTGTTATAATTTTGTGAGTAATCTAATCATGCACATTGACAATTATCGAATAAAATGGCAATAATTTACTTTTTTATTCAGAAGATGGTCTATCCATTGTGGGGACACTTGAAACTACAACCTGGCAGCAGTAAGATCATATGAATGCCCAATATCATGCCATCATGCCAGACAATAGGTGTTAAAGTTGTAACCAATTTCTATAGCTTCTAAAATAAACATTTAGACTAAATTCCATAACTTCCCTAAGGTAGCTAAAATTTACTGTCAATGGCCAATATTATTTAACATAATTTAATTCAACTTTTCAAATATTAACTTCTAAACTAAAATGTAATTTTATTTTAATATTTAATTTGTGAGACTTGCTTGATTCAATTTGATTTGATTTGATTTATCCCAATTTGATTTAGTTTAAACTGATTTAACTATTTCAATCTCATTTCATTATAATTAAGCAATAAAAAGCCAATTTTAGATTTCACTTACATTAATTCTTACCTGTAAGTTTATGTTCTTTCTTTTAAAGTTAAATCTATGCCTATATTATTTTCAATTATTTCATTATGTATATATGCTATGTTTTATTCAGAATGGAATTAATTAATATTTAAATTAATTATTGTTAAATAATTAGATGTTCTTGCACTTATATAATTTTGCATTTATTACCACGCAAACAAAACTACCTTTTGGAATGAGTAATATAATATTTATTGATATACGTAATTAAGTGAATATATATACTTAAATATAGATTTGCTATAATTAACTATTTGGTTAATATTTAACAGATGTGATGAAATGCAGCATATAGTTAGAATTTAATCTTATAAGTATTTCAAAATATGTTTAGCACTCCTTAGATTTATATAACTGCCTATATGTATATCTTAATAAATTAGATTTGTTATATTCCTTAATAGCATGATTATAAATGCTACTTTATAAAACAATTTATGGTTGTTTTATGAAAGGAAACTAATGCTTTGTGTATTAAGTTTGTTACATAATGATGTAGTTAGTGGGGTGAATGTGTTCTTAGGAGGCACATATGATCTATTACATAGCTCTATATTATATTAAATGGGGTTTGGTTTTAAAGGACATCCCATTATTCTTAGTTTGGACAGCTCTTTTTGCAAAATAAGATTTGGTTTTAAGGGACACACCAATTATCTCAATTAGGACTGCAGCAACGGATGCCAATATTTCTCATAAGCTGTTTGATCACCTGGATTAAATGGTCTTTTTGACAGCAATGGGTATGGTAGAAATGAACCAGTTACATGGTAATGAATCCTGTACATAAGCACACATTCAAGATATACAGACTCAGATTATGTATTATATATATATATATATATATATATATATATATATATATATATATATATATATATATATATATTATATATATATATATATATATATATATATATATATATATATATATATATATATATATATATATATACTGTAGTATCTGAAGTCTTACTACCTATCATCAGTTCATACCACCATAATAATTATATGACAGCTTTGATTTTTTTAAGTCCTTAATATATATATTGAGCAATGTATTGCTTGTTAAGTATAGGTATTAATTGTAATTAATGATAATCTCTTCTGCAAATTAATGAAGGCAAGTCTAATTCTCATTAGCATAGCATAAATAATACATAGGTAATCACAAGGTAAACCTGAAACTAAGTTTTAAGACTACAAAAATAAACCTCGTGAAAATTAAATAAATTGCAATCTATAAATTCATTATCATCTACAAGTGTGACTAATTTTACTTACTTTAATTGTTTAATTTATGTTATTTTCTTAAATTTGGCTTCTATTAAATTTTTTTAAAATATAACTTCGCTTAGTGTCTCAATTTGCTCATTATTTATTAGTTAATTATTAATTATTACATAGTTATTTATGAATCACTATTTAAATTAAATGATATATGTCTGTTGAGTCATGTCTATAGAGCTATTGTTTATGAATATACCAGCCCTAGATCATAGTCTCATGTTCAACCAATGTGCTGCTGCACAGCATGCACATTAAAGAATTCATGTAGCTTCATATATGTCATTCATGTGGTAGTAAATATTTTTGCATTAGTAAAGTAACTGAGGTGAGATTGGATTTGGGGTCTTAACAACCTCAGTCCCATCAGCTTTGGAATTATTTGCTAAAACTCTGGATTTTGTTGCTTTTAAATATATTTCGATATAGTATTTACATATTATTAGTTGAAAAGTATAAATGACATGAATTATTATAATTGCTAAAAATTAGGATGAAATATCCTACATATATTACAAATGTCTGCTCTCTCTCTCTCATATTTGTTAATTCAAAAACTGTTCTAATGTAAAAATATAATATTTTAAGAAAAAAAATGTTTCTTTTGACTATTATTTATTAATAAAATGTTTTTCAATGGATAGAAACAAAAATGTCTTTAATATAATCTAAAATAAATATTATTATTATTATTATTATTATTATTATTATTATTATTATTATTATTATTATTATTATTATTATTATTATTATTATTATTATTATTATTATTATTATTATTATTATTATTATTATTATTATTATTATTATTATTTGATAAATGGAATAGTTTCTTTATTAAATTGCCATACACAATTATGTTAGCATTAATTTTAAATTATTCTATGTTTAGTTATAGTTGTGAATTGTTTATTTGACTCAGTCATATCATGTTTTTGTATATTGGATGTCTTCAGTGTCTTCAACACTTTATTTACTTTATTTAATGTACTTTGCTAAAATGATGGAAGATAAATGAAAAGTCTTTTATTTTAATTTACCATTGGTAATGAGGTTTTATTTTAAACTTAATATACATACTTCTTGTTTAGATGATGATGGTGATTATTATTATTATTATTATTATTATTATTATTATTATTATTATTATTATTATTATTATTATTATTATTATTATTATTATTATTATTATTATTATTATTATTATTATTATTATTATTCTTTTATATGCTTATTATTTGGTGTAATTTTGTTTTATTTTAAAAATGTTTGTTTCAAAATTTTCAGATTATTATCATTTGATAATAATATATTTCAAAAGTATTTTGTGTACCCTTCTTATTATTTATTTATTTATTTATTGAATGCATATGACATGCTGAATGAAGTAGTTGATGCATATTTTATAGCCTAATTTTAGTTAGCTAGATTTAGCATTAAGGACTCATCAGATTTATAAATCTCTTAGTCATTATATTTGTTTAAGAGATAGTAGTATTTGTTTCACTATTACTTTTTAAGAATGTTTTATAAAGCCAGTATAATTATGGAAATTGTAGCATTTTTTTTTCTTTCTATGTTGGTATTTTTCAAATAAATTAAATTAAATGACACTTTTTATATGTTTGACAATATAATCTTTTAGTGAAGACAAACCCATTTATTAGTGGTATTTTATGATGGTTCATTCACATTGCTTACATGATTAGAGATAAATTTCTAGTTCATTTATTGCCTGCAAGTGCAGGTGCATTTTTTTGAGTTCATGCAATCATATTTTTATTCTGACTTTTTGCTTTTTCTAGTATTTTGTTAGTTGTGTTTTTCATAAAATCATGTGTAATATAAAAGCAGAAATTTTTTCTGGCAATTGATATTTTTTTCATAAGGTATTGAATAATATTACCCTTACTTCAAATTGCACTCCCATTACTTGCATGTGTGAGTTATATTGTTGAAGTTTATGTCTGGTAGTTATGCTTTACTAGTTCTTGCTTATAACCTTGATAAAAAATTAAAATTCAACAATTTAATTTTATATTTAGTAGCAAAATACAATATGCATTTACCCAGAATCCATTTCATCGCAGGATTGATAAGCTTGTAATTATAAAATGTATTAAATGTGTTTGTAAGGGCACTATAATACTGAGAATGAATTATGTTATGTGCAATTGTGAAGACTCACTCTATTATCAAAATTATAGAAAGTGTTTTTCGCCAACTACCCTCATTTACTTATTTATTTTTTTATAAAAGTTGTAGATTGCAAGTTATAATATTTTCAAAGTTTTACAATTTGTAAATATCTTTAGAAGTTTTGATTTAATGACACTCTGTAATATAACAGAGTTGTTATTATAGGTTTAATGTGAAAATAAATACTGCTTTATGGTTACATAATTTTTTATAATCTTTCCTCATCATCCATACATTATTCAGAAATCTAAGAATCATAAAGACCATTTTAAATTGTCTTAAAATGTCATGATTTGAGAATATGTGGAAAATAAAGTCGTAACATAAGAGTCACTTTATTAGGATAGCATTTAAGATGTTAAGAGAACATCTAAGAAAAAAATTATGTTGATGAATAAAATAACCAGAATTGTTTATTCATTATTTAGGAACAGTTTATTCAATTTTATTTACTTGTTAAAGAAAACTGCGTTTATTGTAAGAATATTTTGCCTATGTATTAGATTATTCTATTGCTCCAACATAAATTTAATTAATGAAATTACTTTGCTTATATACAGAAAATATTAAAATCAGGTTTTTTAGCATAATATCTGAAAGCCATCTAATATATTATTTTATTCTAAATTAAGAGCTTATCATATTTTAGATAAATTTTAATATTGTTATTATCGTGATTGTAAGAGATATTATCTACTGGATAAGAGTATGACTCACTGTTTTTATCACTAGCATTTTATAATTTGCTTAATTATTCTAAGACCTGTAGAGGTCCCTACTATCGCATTTTATACGCTTATGTTTAAGGCTACGCCTTAATGAATATTATTTAATTATTCTAAAGAATTAGAATGGAATAATTTATATTATCATAATTACATTAATCATTTCAACATTGAGACTCCCTATTTATTTTATAAGCGATATTATTAAAGAAGTCATTTTGCTAAAAAAAAAAAATGTATATATTTTCAAATAAGATATTTGTGTGGAAAAGATTTAAGAAAATATATTATTATTGTGTAATGCTCATATTTGGTGGCCTAATGGTTAGCATAGCTGTCCTCCAAGTAACTGCCCCCGCTTCTCTGTCAACTCATTTGACATATAAAAAACTCATATTTATCTGATCATAGCAGTAATATGCTTCTTGTAATGGGAAGAAATGTTTTATTGATAGATGATTTATAAAAAGAAAAACATTCCTACGTAACATAACCTTTAATAACATATGCTTTTAATGTAAAAGCTCTTACATTTATAAAATTGACTACGAGAATTATTTTTCTCTTACGTTATTATTATTGTTTTTTTATCCTAATGAAGATTATTATATTTATTTACTTCCTTTACTCCTATTATTGCAGCATTGTTTAAATTGAAAGTCACTAAATTATCCTATGCACTACTGTTTAACAGATATTATTTGAGATTACAAATTTGGTGGTTATTTATTTTCCATTAGCCCTTTTTGCACTTTCTATCTATCTATCTATCTATCTATCTATCTATCTATCTATCTATCTATCTATCTATCTATCTATCTATCTATCTATCTATCTATCTATCTATCTATCTATCTATCTACCTACCTACCTACCTACCTACCTACCTACCTACCTACCTACCTACCTACCTACCTACCTACCTACCTACCTATCTATCTATCTACCTACCTACCTACCTACCTACCTACCTACCTACCTACCTATCTATCTATCTATCTATCTATCTATCTATCTATCTATCTATCTATCTATCTATCTATCTATCTATCTATCTATCTATCTATCTATCTATATCCATCTATGTGTATCATCGATATATAAGAAATTCAATCAATAGTCACATTGAACACAGTCAGCAGGTGATAACATAATATCATTAACCTTTTTATTATCTTATACCTTATGCATAACCAATTACTTTCTACCACTAAAATAATGTATGTAAGGATTTACTGATAAATACACCCTTGAATTTATTGCAGATGTATTTTAAATATGTATAATTTGTATATACAATTTGTTGGTTAATGTAATTTTTTATATTTTTTATATTTACATAAATATCTACGTTTGTTTATATTTTAGTTTCAATGATTACAACTAAAGGGGCAATGGCAAATGTTACCACAAGGAAAGGTACATATTTTTATTATAAATGATAATTTGTAATTATTATATAAACCATTTCTTATATATTTGTATATAAATAATATATTATTCGGACGGTTATACATATAATTTTTATAAACTTTAAATACTGCATTTATAAATATTTATTTATAAATTTACGTATATATATTGAAATGGAAACCTCCAATCCCTTTCCGTTTCACCATCAACCTAATGACCTATTCGTCTGAACTAGTTTCGAACCTATCTTAAATATAAAAATGTTAAATGTAAAAATGTTATATATAAGTCGAGCGGGAAAACTTTGCTATAATGGCTGCTTAAATTGCATCATCCATTTACATACAAAAACACGCTATAATTAGACAGGTTTGATAGAGTTTTAAAGATCCTGTAAAACATTTTCTTTAAATTATATGATAGAGTTTAAATAAAGATCCTGTAAAACATTTTCTTTAAATTATATTTAACGTTTTTCTGATTTAATGTTTTACATATATAATTGAAACTAAAGTATTTTCTTTAAATTTGCTTTTTTTTTTAATAAACAAATAATATTGTAAGAACAAATATGTTAAAAGTTATTTATTTCAGTAAAATAAAAATCATCCATTTGTAATTAAAAATGAGAATTTTGTGTAAACAAGATATCAATTAGTGACTGCACCCCAGGTAAAAAGTAAAATCTAGTTTACTGATTGATTTTTGTTTGCAACAAAAGATTTCATCATTAAATCAGAATACCGTTCCTTCTGCTAAGCTTTAACATTCTTTAACACCTAAAAAGGAATTTAATTAATGAAACTGAATCAAATTATATAATTTATATATTTTAATAATTTTAAGTAATTAAATGTAACACCTCGGAGACGTTATCTGTTGTAGAAATTGGATTATATTATTTTGTTTAATTAAAAGTCAATTGGACCCGAGGCTAATGAAATTCCAAAAAGGTGTTAAAGTTTAGTCAAAATGTATAAATAGGTCTTATTTTAAGCAGGAAGAGATACTCCATCTTGCTGTTGAAGAGCTATTATTATCCAAGTTATAAATTGTTTAATTTTACCATGTCTGGCTAAAGTCAGGCACAATTTTGCTGCCGTTCCCGTGATGGAACGCCGAGTTCAATCCATCAAATGCCGAAGCAACAACCAACAAGCTTACACCAAATAAAAGATGTCATAAGCCACTAAAAGGGAATTGCCATTGTTCCAACACCATTTTAAATCGTCTCGCAACTCAATAAGAACATGCCATAAGCCACCAAAGAACTCACCTTCATTCCAGCTCGAATCTATCCAGTCCAGCTATAGAACTGTTATAATATTATTTAAAATAGCAGAGCTCTGTGAATTTCAAAAACAATCATGATTTCTTCAAAAACAGGTTAGCTAACCATATTATCGAAACTTCTTTCTAAATTGTTTTTCAAATAATCTTTAAATTCTATAATATGAAATACTTTTGTAAATTTCTGTGTTAATTAATGTTTTGCTATATAATTTAATCACTGCAGTTATATTTTGCTTTTCTTTTGCTTATTTTTAATTATTATTAGTTGTGCCTATGTTTAGAAACGGCGTGCATTTAATTATAGAATATGTTTTTAAACATATAAATTTAAATTATTTATATAGCGTCATTTCGTGCGCTGTTTCGAAACCCAAATTCATATTTTGTCATTTAATAAATTAATTAATATAAATATAAAATGTGGCTTTTCAACCTTTAATTATTATATTACTAAAGATTAAACTAGCCTGGAGTGCAATCATAAGTATATTTTTTTTTTTAGTAAAGTATTCGTAAGACCCTTATTAAATATACTTTTCCTCCTTTTTAAAAGTTTAGTTGTTATAGATAACTAAAGAGATTGAACGGGATAAAGTAAAGTTTGTATATATTCCCGTCAGTAGCATATACATATTTCTTATGCTACAGAAGAGTTGGCTCTTTTGATCAAGCTGAGGAACTGGTGTTCATTTAATATATGATATTTAATTTATAATATCCTTCGGCTTGGTGGATGTGAAACTTATTTATATTTCCTCGTGCTGTTTTTTTATACATATATAAGATGGAGCCATGGTGTTGCCAGCACATCTTCTCTTATAGGGTATGTGCAGTAGCGACGTCTGAGCTACGGGCCAGATTAGCATGTAAGTCCCCCGCTTCTTATGAACCAAATAAAGGTTCCCTTTTGCAGCATGACGACTGGTTATTGGGTAAACCATTGTTTGTCACAAAAACCCTAAAACTATTCTTCCATCCGCAGAGCCACTTTATTATTATATTTTACTTGTGCCTAGTGTATTAGTAGAATCGTTATAGCCAACTCTCCCTCCCTAATGTGCAGTCTTCGGCATTGATCCGAAGCAATCTTGAAAACCCGTTCGATCTAAAGCTATCTGGGATGCTTTATAAGCCCATAGTTGATATATAAAATTATTATAGTCAGATGTATTATTAAGTTTCACTCCAGACTTTGTTAGATTTCACATACAATAGCCACACGAACTGATGATGAAAGGGCATAACTGGTAAAAGTTAATGTAGTGATTAGTTATATAGTAGGGTATTTGTTTCCATTAAATAATATTGGATCAATTAAATAATAGCCAACATATCAATTATTGTTTAAATGGCCTAGAGTAATGTTACTTTATAAATAAAATGCCTGCATGCATTTGCCAACAACAATTGTCAATAAATATATTTTAATTCATCATATATCAGTTTCTGTCTCATTATTAAATCAATCCAATTCACTAATTTCCCATAGCTATTTCATTAATAAAACCCCTATTAACTAATTATATTAGATTTTATCTTTGGAATGTCTTTAGTGTTTAAGTTGTTTATACAGATGTTTAAGTCCATGAGTCTTTTGTTTCTCCGATTTGCTAGTGGGCCGGATTAAGAATTAATTTTCGTGGGCCATCATTGTTATGTTGTCCATTAGGTGTTTGATCTGGGGCTTGGAGAGTGGGTTCGAATCCAGGCTGGTCCCTGACCAAAATCTCGGGCTCGACTGGGTTTGAAGTACATTTTGTGAGTTCCAGCTCGTGTTAGATGGATAAGCATATTTTGACCGGCACAATATATATATATATATATATATATATATATATATATATATATATATTACCCTCCCTTCCAGGATATATGTAATTAGAATCACTTGGTCTAGCTCAAATAAATAACTATGTTCATCTAAAATGTATCTAAATCAACAATAACTACATCCTATAATAATATCAATTATCAAATTAGCTTAAATAATAATATAGTTTTGTTTTATAAACTTAAATAAATGAATATCTAATAAAATCATGAGACAATGAAGTAAATTTACAAGTGGCAGAACGAATACATTAAGATAATATCCCATAGAATATAACCCTAATGGCATAAGAATGTTATCCCTACACCTATTACTTAAATACTACATTTATAGTACTCTTACGTCTTTAATCTAAACTAATTAAGTAAATGACTTTTAATAAATCAATCTGAATATCTTAATTAAAATTAATTTAACTCAAATTATCTCAGGTTCTCTTAAATTACTTCTAAATTAATTATAACTCTTGTAATCAAGTATGATATGGGATTTAATATCATTTCTAACTACAACTCAATAATACTAATAATAACAAAATAATAATACTATTCTTTAATTTATAATTTATTTTCTTATTTTTCTACTTATAATGTTGTTCATGTATATCACTTAATAATACTAATAATAATAATAATAATAATAATAATAATAATAATAATAATAATAATAATAATAATAATAATAATAATAATAATAATAATAATAATAATAATAATAATAATAATAATAATAATAATAAAAATGTAATATAACCTTCTCTTATTCATATGGCATCTTAAGTAAACATATATGATATGATATTATAATCTGAGAATATGTGGCAATCATTACTAATATAATTCAATGCAAATCTTTAGTAATTCTTCTATGACTATCATAATAATATAATAAATAAAACTTCTTAAATAAAATATATCAATAAAAGACATTATAATTCTTAAATAACAATTTTATTTATTATGTGAAAATATTATATCTTAATTATAATTATCTGTGATTATGTAATTGTTATGTGAAGAAATTGAGTCGACATCAAGATTTATAACAAAACTTAACAAATTTATTAATAACCTTTAATAATAAATTATATACAGTATGTACAATATGCATGCACTTTGTCTTACTCACATTTAGTTAATCTTACAAAAAAAAAAAGAATTATATAAAAATATTAGATACAAAATAAAATTGCTTTATCAAATTCTTACTATTGAAATATTAACATAATATCGTTATGGCCTCCGTTAATTTTCTTTAAATTATTACATTACAAAAGTAGTATTTAAATTATTAATTCACTTTGAATTTATCTTTTATTATTTAGTTTTAAAACACTTTTTATATATCCTATAATTATTCTCAACTTACTCACAGTGTAAATAATGTTAATTAATAATATACCCATTAACCTAAATGCTTATTATTCCTCAATATGATGTCAAACAAATGTAAGCATTGATGTGTATTATTATAAAATAATAATAATATAAAATTATGATCACTTGTATTCTTCAAATATAATTTATGTATATTTCTTTCACTTGTAAAAATATGCATTAACATTGAATTTTTTTAAAAACTTAATGATTAAGTGATATCTTTAGAAAACACATTCCATTCATCATTTATTTATTTATAATAAATAATAATGAGTCTCAAAACATAAAAGTTTATGATTCCTTATTAACAAGTTACAATCTTGTATTCTGTACCCTCACTCATATCTTTACTTTTAAACAATATAACCAGCTTATCTTCTTTAATAACAATTCTGCATTTTAAACTTATTCATCATTTCATATTTCAAAATATTAACCTTTATGATATTATTCAAGCAATATCGATAGCAAATACACGTAGGTACACGGAATAAATCAGATTTTAATTTAATAGCACTTCTATTAAATTACCATCATGATCACAGTGTATCATAAATAAGGTATGACTATTATAGTTCATCATCTTTAGCAATAAACATAATGCCCAAGCTATCTATTCAGCTCTATGGAACATTACAACTTCAACATACAGAAAATAACACTACCATGAAGAAATACAAGTTATAGGGCTAAGTTATGTATACTTGCATAATAATTACTATCATCTATACTTATTACGATATAAACAAATCTTACCTAAAAATATTATCTTAGTTTTTTTTTTAACATAATACCAAGCTTACATCACTAAATCTATTCTTACATTCTTATAATAATAAATAAATTCATGTCTGAAATAACCATCTAACCAACTGATAAGAAAATATTATTTTATCCCTTAGTAACTTTACACATAAATACAAACAATCAGTTTCGATATCCCAGTTTATTATTTTGATAACTTTGTAAACATTAAATTATGTTATAATAGAATCATATACTTATATTTCTCTTATATTAAAATGTACTTATAATATTATTAAAAGTATGCATATTCTTTAACATGAATAAACAAATTATAAACTATGTGTATGTATTGTATTTTTTTATATTCATTTCATACATCCACACTAAAATATACAATAAATAAATACATAGTAAAATGCTCAATACTTTTATAATTGTTACCATCAATAATACTTCTTCATAGTCGATTGTTCCAATAATATTTCTGGATCCCTAACTAACTAAAAACATTATTTAAATATCATTCATTATACCTCCTCATACTGTAAAATATTTTTTTTAATTATTAAATACTTTTTTATAATAACTAATCTCTAGGTTAAAAAATAATTTAATGTTTTTATGTTCCTACCATATTTGTATTTTATGAATAAAGCATAAATATGAAAGTTAGTAAAAATAAATAAATTTAAAACATATTTACAAAAAGAATTTCTTTCAGAAAAAATTACTAAAGAGAATGTCTTTTTCTCCTCATACCACATTGTTGATTACACTTCTGATGCCAAAAGCTATGCATGCTTTAATATTTCATGTTGCAAGACAGACAATTTTCCAAACTAAATATGGTAAGTTCACTTTTCACTTCACAAAATCTGAATTTATTTACTTAATTATTACTTTGTCTCCAAAATTTGAAATAGTTTACGAATTCCATGGCTATGTAAATACAGCATTAAAAGTACTTTTTATATTTTGCGCTCAAATTGTTTCTACATTCTTGTAATTTTTATCCATATTTCCTGATGTCTAAATTTTCTGATACAATATCAAAATGGCATTCCAAATTGTTTTTCACGATATAAATAAAAATCCACAATAATTTTATAACCATCGTATGTCCAGCACACGTTAATTATTAATTTTGAATATTTTTAAATATGATATAAATCATATTGGCAAATGATCTTAATTTTTATACTTTTTTAAAAAAATTCCAGTTTGAAATTATTTTCAATATTTCTTCAGAAAGAAATATTTTAGCATTCCAAAATAATTGTTTGGTCAAATTTAAAGGTTTTTTTTTCTTTAAAAATATTTTTCATCATAATTTAAAATAAGTTTTCTTAATAAAAATATTTTATATCATTTTATTTTTTGATGAAACTCTTTATATTTTCTATGTAAAGTTCTTTTTATGAAATTCAGTTGTAAATTAACACGACTTATCTGAACAGGCAAAATTATATGCTTTATATGATAATAACAATTGAATTTTTCCATCAATACTTTTATATTTAGTGATGACTTTCCCATGTTTAAGTTGATGACAAATTGGATAAAGTAGATTGGCAAGTAAGGAAAGATTTATTTTTTAGCCTTGCATTTCTATATCACAACCTTATAACAATAAATTACAGTACTTTTTAAATTAAAAAAATGATAAAATTGACTATTAGGCTATTAATTAATTTACCAAGGTTGTAGAAACCCTGACGATGGTATCATGGTATAATAGGATAATAGTGACCTTGAAATTCCTGCACACCTTTTTATAGCTGTCCAAAATACATGTTTTCATTGGTTAATTTCAACAATGCTTACTTCCAACCCTGGGCCACAAATGCCATATTAAATTAAAACTAATAATAATGTACATATGTTTATTTTTATTATATTATTCAATTCTTAATTAATTTTCATATTTTATTTACACTCAATAAATACTTTAAAAGAACTTTTAAAAATCACATTTCAATATTTATTACCATTTCTACCTTTATTTTAAACCTAACATATTTATTTTCAACAAAAAACATAAATCTAATTTCATCTATTATATCTATTTGTAAAACCTAATCTAATATTTATAACACATAACATTATTTTATTTTCAAGAACAGGTGTGAATAGTATAAATCATGTGATTTATAAAATTTAATGAGATGCTAATATTTTAAAGAAAACTAAAACAATAATTTAATTTATAAGAATATTACATAAATCAATATTATAGCACAATTTTAAAATAACTATTTTAATATTATAAAATCAAAAATACACTTTTCTTTTTATACTATTACTTTTAATTAAATAATTTAACATATAATCATTAAATACAATTATTATTATTAAATAATCTATTTGTTTAACTTTAAAGTATTACTTTTAAAATTTACCTTAATAATTTATCTGTATGACTTATTAAATTAATATTTATTCTGGCCAGTTCTCCCAATCATACAATCTTATAATGATTTTTAGCTAACTACTTTCTTACAAATACCAACACAATATTATACATCAATTATTTTACTTGCCTTAACTAAATTATTAAAGATCATCAACACATAACATATATATTCCCTTCCTTCTAATAAAATTTTAAATTAATCATTCACCTTTAACCTATTTAATCTATACTTATAATTCCCATTTTATGGTTAAATTTATCCTATTTTATTGTATATCATAACAAACTACTTTAACATAAATTTTCACAAAATATTAGAACATTACATAAAAATCTCAACCAGAAAGCACTTTTAAATAAAATTACCATCTACACATCAGAAAATATAAAATCAAACTTATTACATTCCATACCCTTGACATAAAATACTAAATATTCTTCTACAGTTTTATCATTATCTTTTTTAAAATAAGGCTATAACATTCATATTTATTTGTCTTAGAAAAAATATCTCAGTCTTTCATATTTTATTTTTTCTATACATTTTTTAATCTCTTTAAATCTTACTTTATCTTTTCCTATGTTTCTCTTTTATTAAAAAAATTTCTTAAGAAAATTTACCTTAAGGTTCTTTTATTTCATACATTTAAGCTTCACCTTGGCTTTACCTACACCTATTTCCTTATCAATCTTCTCTCTAAAAACATCAAATTATCTATTTTTCTATCTTTAACCTTAAGTTTAACTTTGACTTTACTTAAATTTCTATTCTGATTAACTTTCCCTTCCATAAAATTTATATGAGACATTATACCTTTAACTCTTACATATAAAACTTCTTTATAAGTATTAAATTTTAAATAAACATGTTCATCATCAATACTAGATTTCCAAATTGTATTTTGTATTTTATTTTTGAATTTATTACTAGTATTATCCATAATCTTTGGCAATTCATTATCTAACAATTTTAGATACCTTTTATCTAAGAACATTAACTTTATTCTTACAGATTTATAACTTTTGTTAACCTTACCAGAAAATACATGATAATTTTAAAATTTATCCCTAATTTTTTAACAAAATAATCTTTCGCAAGATCTAGTCACTCCTATCAGATTATTTATCAATCTAAGACATTTTTTAGGTTCTTTTATCACTTGTTGTAATATATTTTCTATTTTCATTCACACTTCCTTTAGTCATCACAATAGATTCTATACATTTTTCCATTTTTTCATAAACTATTTTTTTAGACTCTTTACTACCTATTTCAACTATCTGTTCTAATTATTTTGGTTCTTCACTAATTAGCCCAGAATCTTTTCCAATTAATTCTACATTTGACAAATCTTCCTCATCTACCAACTCCACCAATAGTTTATCTTCCTCCATCTTATTAATCAACTCCACAAATGGTATATATACTTCTAAATTTTCAGTAATTAATTCAAGAGACTCCTTATAACTATCTATATCTTTATAAACTAAGTCACTATCTAGAATAATTTTACCCATAAAGAACTGAATTTTTTTATTATTGAACTCACCATAAATTTATCTTTCATTAAGTCATCGTGTGCTAACTCAACCAATAATACTTCATCATTTACATTTTTACCACCTAATTCAACAAAATGTTCACTTTCCTCTATCAAATTATTACATAAATTAATATCTTCACTATCTACATCAATAACTTGTAAATTTCCTCTACCTATTTCTTCAACAATTTTTTTGTTCTCTACTACATCTCTACTAATTAAATTAACATGTTCTTTGCCCATTTTTAAATCTATCCTATTTATCGCAACAGAGTCAAGATTTATTTCAAATGATACTATCTCATTTTTTATATTCTCATCACATCTTGGTATTCCTAACTCCTTTATTTTTCTATTTACTTCTTTTTTAATTTCCTCTTTTATAGTAACTTTAGTTTGAACTACTTCATCCTTAATATTCTTAACTTCTTCACTAACCCTATCAATATAATCTTTTATTTCACACATTTCATTACTAGCATTAAATTGATAGTTATCTATTTTTACAACTAAATCATCATTATTAGTCTTACATTGGTTAACAGACTCATCTATTTGAACCCTTAAATTGCTTTTGATAGTATCTTTAGAAAATTTACAAAATTTCCTTGCTAACAATTCTTGATTCTTATCATCAATCTGGATAACCTTCATCTTCAAAGCTTCAATGTCCTCCTCATTCCTATGGAACTTCACATCAAGGCTATAAAATTTACTTTTTACTTCTTTAAATTCATCCACTGTTCTAGCATTATCCTCAAGTTTCTGATTTAAGTTAGTTATACAAAATTTAATCTCTTTTCGGTTCTTATCTAAACCTTCTTGAATCCTTTCACTAAGGGATTCTAATTTCAAATCTGACTTCATATTATTTTCTTTAAGAAACTTATTCATATCTTCCCTTAGAAAATTATTCTCCTTTTTCATATCTTCTTTTAGAGAGTCAAATTTAGCATCTGAAGCTATTCTACCTTTATTCATATCTTCCCTTAGGAACTTAATCTCCTCTTTCAAAGAATTCATTAAATCAACAACAAACATTATTCATTAATTCAGAATTCTTCATAAAATCCAATACTTATAAAATCTCTATATTTTTTTTCAGTTTTCACTACTCCTCTCTCTACTATTTTTTCTTTCCACCATATTTTCCTCTTCCCCCTTGATCTCACTATCCATTATTTGAGTACTCTCTATACCTGTTTCAAGATTTACTAATTTTTCTTCTTCTTCCTTCTCACAAATAATTCTCATCAATAACAAAAACAGACATCTCAGTCTCTAACTTTTTATACCAATTACTCATTTTTTAAATATTTTCCAAAATTCAATTTTAAACAGTGTACAGTATTAATATAAATATATTTCATAAAATAAAATCCCCACCAGCCTTTCCACCTCCATCCAATTCACATCTGCAATAAACTATAGAATATCACTATCTAAACTTTACACCACTTAATACCTCCTAAATTATAACAATTATATACAACAAAATTATATGTGTTATATCCTCAATCTCCACACACACAATTCACAGTTAAATTTGCACATTATATATATATATATATATATATATATATATATATATATATATATATATATATATATATATATATATATATATATATATATATATATATATATATATATATATATATATATGGCTGCAGAAAGGAGTTTGCTATTAACTGAAAGGAGACCCTTTGATTCCTCTTGGAGGCCTTAAAGGAACCGAGCAGGGCAAATTCCTAATGTCCACTCCATACGTTCTTGTCGTTGCAGCTGTTATTACAATATGTTTATTCATATAGTATACGAACATGGATGGGCTGCTCACCAACACGCATTAGCCAGCGTGGTGAGTTTATTGGCTTTTTACCTCTGAGTTTAAGATCAAGAAACACCATGGTCTTTCTTCTCAGTGCCTGATAAGGCAGAATGAATGTTTGTGTAAATGATAAAGATTTTTCCCAATTATACAATTATGACAGACAAAAATAAAGCATGGCCCTTAATCCCAGGAGGCTGTAAAGTCACCAACCAAGGCAGCGGTTGGTGGCCGAAGGCGGAGGGTGCTAAGAATATCCTGGAGGCGGACCCAGGCTGCCATTTGATGATGATTTTTTATTTAGGTACTTACAACTGCAGATCACTTTCAAGTGAAGGAAGATTGCAAGAATTAGAAGAAGAACTCTCTTATATTAAATGGGATATTATTGGACTTTGTGAAGTTAGAAGAAAAGGTGAAGAGACAATTGATTTAAAAAGTGGACATATGCTCTATTATAAAGGCACAAATATTGGAAATACAAGTGGAGTAGGATTCATTATAAATAAAAAGTGGAAGAACAATATTGTGGAGATTGATGGTGTATCAGACAGAGTGGCAAGATTAGTTTTACAACTTAATAGCAGATATCAAATGCAGATAATTCAGGTTTATGCCCCAACAAGTTCTCACAGTGATGAAGTAGTAGAAGATTTTTATATGGATGTACAAAAGGCTTTTGATCAGAGTAAACAACATTTTAAAATTGTTATGGGAGATTTTAATGCTAGAATTGGTAAACAAATGAAAGATGAAAGTGTTGTAGGTAATTTTGGTTATGGTAATAGAAATGAGAGAGGACATAGACTTGTGGAGTTTGCAGAGAAGGAAAAACTTTATATTATGAATTCTTTTTTTGAGAAAAATGTTAGAAGAAAATGGACATGGAAGCATCCAAATGAAGGTACAGCAGAATTGGATTATATTTTGACTAACAGGAAATACATATTTCAAGATTGTAATGTTCTTAATAAATTTAACACAGGAAGTGATCATCGATTAGTAAGGGGTAAGATACATGTTAATGTAAAACTAGAGAGACAAAAATTATTAAGAAAAACTATATTTACAGTTGATATTCCTAATCTTCAGAAACATTCTAATGAATTTAAATTAGAACTTACAAATCGGTTTCAAGTATTAGTAGATTTTGAACATGATTCAGATTTGAATGAAATTAATATGAAAATAACTGATACACTTTTAAAAACTGCAACAAAGATAGCTGGTAGAAAAAAGCAGCAATTGACTAATAAAATTTCTACTGAGACTAGAGAACTTATGAAGAAAAGAAGGAATATGAAGATATGCAAGAATGATGCATTAAAAAGAATTGAATATCTCGAATTTTGTAAAATGGTGCGGAAAAGAGTTGAAAATGATATAAGAAAGTATAACTGTGAATTAGCAAGAAAAGCTGTAGAAGAAAATAAAAGTCTTAAGAATGTAAAACAACATTTTGGTATTGGTAGGAAATTTATATCTGCAATAAGGAAAAAAGATGGAATTATTACTAAAAAGAGGGATGACATTATGAAATTGGTAGAATATTTTTATCGAGAATTATATAG
The DNA here is from genome assembly GCA_028023455.1 of Epiperipatus broadwayi. Classification (NCBI taxonomy): domain Eukaryota; kingdom Metazoa; phylum Onychophora; class Udeonychophora; order Euonychophora; family Peripatidae; genus Epiperipatus; species Epiperipatus broadwayi. Next base: position 5,187,707 of record JAQFVV010000046.1, on the reverse strand, counting down.
TAATAAAGAACAAGTACCTCCTATATCTATTACATCTTCCGAATTGCCCAGAATTTTAAATGAAGAAGTGAGAAATGCAATTAAATGTATGAAAAAAGGAAAGGCTCCAGGTAATGATGGAATTATAATTGATATATTAAAAGAAGCAGGTGAAGAAACAGAAATAATATTAGCAAAGTTATATACCAATTGTCTAAATGATAAAGATGTACCGGATGATTGGAAGAATGCAGTAATAATATTAATATTTAAAAAAGGTGATAAAGAAGATATTAGAAATTACAGACCTATCAGCCTTTTATCAGTTTTATATAAAATTTTTACCAAGATAATTACAACTCGTCTACAGAGAACCTTGGATTTTCACCAACCAAGAGAACAAGCTGGATTTAAAAGTGGTTTTAGTCCAGTAGATCATATTCAAGTATTGAGAGAAGTTATAGAAAGGACAAATGAATATGAGTTGTCATTGTGTTTTGGATTTGTAGATTATGAAAAGGCATTTGATTCTATAAACATTTCTTCAGTGATTAAAGCATTGGATCATCAAGGTATAGATCCAGGATATTGTCATATTTTAAAGAATATTTATAAAAATGCAACAGCAACAATTAGATTACATAATGATACTGGGAAAGTCAACATTGAGAAAGGTGTAAGACAAGGTGACTCCATATCTCCAAAACTTTTTACAGCAGGCCTGCAAGAAGTATTTTGTGGATTAAAATGGGAAACTAAAGGAGTGAAAGTAAATGGAGATTATTTAAGTCATTTAGATTTCGCAGATGATGTAGTTCTTTTTGCAAATAATGCTTACCGAGCTGCAGGAAATGTTGCAGGAGTTATCAGATGAAAGTAGGAAAGTAGGACTAAAGATAAATGTTAAAAAGACTAAAGTAATGTTTAATTGATTTGCTCAAAATATGAAAATAAAGATTGATTATGATGAATTAGAAGAAGTTAAGAGTTACAAATACCTTGGTCAGATTATTAATACAGATGGAAACATAATGGAGGAAATTAATCATAGAATTAAACTTGGTTGGAGTGCTTTTGGTAGAAATAACTTGATATTAAAATGAAATATGCCTATGTGTTTGAAAAGAAAGGTTTTTAACAAATGTGTTTTACCAGTTCTTACTTATGGATCTGAGACTTGGACACTTAATAGAAGATCAATACAGAGACTTCAGACCACTCAAAGAAGTATGGAGAGATGTATGTTGGGAGTAACAAGAAGAGATCGAAAACGCAATGTATGGGTGAGAGAACAAACAGGTGTTACTGACCTCATTGAAAAAATTAAAAGATTGAAGTGGAGTTGGGCTGGACATATTGCTGGAAGAGATGATAATAGATGGACAATTGAAATTTTAAACTGGATTCCAAGAGATTGTAAAAGACCTAGAAGGAGACCACATGTAAGATGGATGGATGAAATAAGAAAATGTGTAGGGGTGATGTGGAGAAGAGAAGCTAAAGATCGGAGAAGATAGATTAAACATGGTGAGACCTTCATCCTGCAGTGGATTGATAATGGTTGATAATGTTGATATATATATATATATATATATATATATATATATATATATATATATATATATATATATATATATATATATATATATATATATATATATATATATATATATATAAATATATATATTTATTTATTTTTTTAAACCCTTTGATAATTAATATGGTCATATCATAAAATAACTATTAGCCACATTTACATATCTCTTATATTTATTTGCTTATTAATTTCCAAACAACATATAATATTTCATTTTAAATGCTCAGATCATAAATACCACATATGATAATAGTTTTAATAATAAAAGATCTACTTCAATTTCATAATCAACTTAATAATAATTATCACTGCTATTACCATAACTAAATTACTTCTACTTAACAAGATATGATTACTAATAATCCTAAAATTACATTTTAATATATACACTATTTTTTATTAACACATATACAACTATCACTATACCTTTCTAACATCTATAGATGCCAACATGTATGGGTAATAACAAAATTTAATGACTCCAAATGAAGTCAATAAAATCTAACAAAATCCATCCACATCTAATACAGGCTTACACATACATTTAAGACCTATACAATATAAATCGAAGCCTTTATGGCTGGGCACCAATTGCTATCTAGCAGACTGGTGCTCATCATAACATATAATTACACAATCACACTGAAGATTTTTCTCTATTCCCTTCATATCAATTTCCCAAAATTACAACATCAATCCATAATTTCACTACCATTATATATTATAGATTTCATTACCCTATAAACACTTATTGATGCTCCAAAAGTTGCAGCTCCAATATTTGTCCTTACCATTGTACCCTCACTTCCAGGAAATATGTAATTACAATCACTTGATCTATCTCAGATAAATAACTATGTTCATCTAAAATGTATCTAAATCAACAATAACTATATCCTTTAATAATTTCAATTATCAAATTAGCTTAAATAATAAATAATAATATAGTTTTGTTTTATAAACTTAAATAAATGAATATCTAATAAAATCATGAGACTATGAAGTGAATTTACAAGTGGTAGAATGAATACATTAAGATAATATCCCATAGGATATAACCCTAATGGCATAAGAATACTGTCCCTACTTCTATTACTTAAATACTACATTTATAGTACTCTTATGTCTTTAATCTAAACTAATTAAGTAAATGACTATTAATAAATCAATCTGAATATCTTAATTAAAATTAATTTAACTCAAATTATCTCAGGTTCTCATAAATTACTTCTAAATTAATTATAACTATTGTTATCAAGTATGATAAAGCATTTAATATCATTCCTAACTACAACTCAATAATACTAATAATAACAAAATAATAATACTATTCTTTAATCTATAATTTATTTTCATATCTTTCTACTTATAATGTTGTTCATGTATATCACTTAATAATACTAATAATAATAATAATAATAATAATAATAATAATAATAATAATAATAATAATAATAATAATAATAATAATAATAATAATAATAATAATAATAATAATAATAATAATAATAATAATAATAATAATAATAATAATAATAATAATAATAATAATAATAATAATAATAATAATAATAATAATAATAATAATAATAATAATAATAATAATAATAATAATGTAATATAACCTTCTCTTATTCATATGGCATCTTAAGTAAACATATATGATATGATATTATAATCTGAGATTATGTGGCAATCATTACTAATATAATTCAATCTAAATCTTTAGTAATTATTCCATGACCATCATAATAATATAATAAATAAAACTTCTTAAGTAAAATATATCAATAAAAATATTATAACTTTTAAATAACAATATTATTTCTGATGTGCAAATATTATATCTTAATTATAATTATCTGTGATAATGTAATTGTGATCTGAAGAAATTGAGTCGACACCAAGATTTATAACAAAAATTAACAAATTCATTAATAAAGTTTAACAATAAATTATATACAGTATGTACAATATGCATGCACTTTGTCTTATTCTCATTTAGTTAATCTTACAAAAAAAATGAATTACATAAAAATATTAGATACAAAAAAAAATGCTTTATCATATTCTTACTATTGAAATATTAACATAACATCTTTATGGCCTCCATTAATTTTCTTTAAATTATTACATTACAAACGCATTACTTAAATTATTAATTCACTTCTGACACCAAAAACTATGCATGCTTTAATATTTTACATTGCAACACAAACAATTTTCCCAACTAAATATGGTAAGTTCACTTTTCACTTCACAAAATCCGAATTTATTTACATAATTATTAGTTTTTCTCCAAAATTTGAAATAGTTTACGAATCCCATGGCTATGTAAATACAGCATTAAAAATACTTTTTATATTTTGCAGTCAAATAGTTTCCACATTTTTGTAACTTTTATCCATATTTCCTGATGTCTAAATTTTCTGATACAGTTTCAAAACGGCATTCCAAATTGGTTTTCACGATATAAATAAAATTCCACAATAATTTTATAACCTTTGTATGTCCAGCACACCTTTGTTATTGATTTTGAATATTTTTAAATATTATTAAAAATCATATTAGCAAATGATCTTAGTTTTTATTATTTTTTAAAAAAATCCAGTTTGAAATTAATTTCAATATTACTTCAGAAAGAAATATTTTAGCATTCCAAAATAATTTTTTGGTCAAATTTAAAAGTTTTTTTTTTTTCTTTTAAAAACATTTTTCATCCTAATTTAAAATAAGTTTTCTTAATAAAAATATTTGATATTTTATTTTTTGATGAAACTCTTTATATTTTCTCCATAAAGTTCTTTTTATGAAATTCAGTTGTAAATTAACACAACTTATCAGAACAGGCAAAATTATATGCATTATATGCTTTATATGATAATAACAATTGAATTTTTCTATCAATACTTTTATATTTAGTGATGACTTTCCCATGTTTAAGTTGATGACAAATTGGATAAAGTAGATTGGCAAATAAGGAAAGATTTATTTTTAACCTTGCATTTCTATATTACAACCTTATAACAATAAATTACTGTACTTTTAGAATTTTAAAAAATGATAAAATTGACTATTAGGCTATTAATTAATTTACTGAGGTTGTAGAAACCCTGACGATGGTATCATGGGTCAATAGGATAACAGTGACCTTGGAATTCCTGCACAGTTCTTTTATAGCTGTCCAAATTACATGTTTTAATTGGTTAATTTCAACAATGCTTACTTCCATCCCTGGGCCATGAATGCTAGATTAATTTAAAACTAATAATAATTTATTACATTTTTATTTTTATTATATTATTTAATACTTAATTAATTTTCATATTTTATTTACACTCAATAAATACTTTAAAATAACTTTTAAAAATCACTTTTCAATATTTATTACCATTTCTCCCTTTATTTTAAACCTAACATAGTTATTTTCAACAAAAAAACATAAATCTAATTTCATCTATTAACTCTATTTTTAAAACCTAATCTAATATTTATAACAGATAACATTATTTTATTTTCAAGAACAGGTGTCAATATTATATGTCACGTGATTTATAAAATTAAATGAGACGCTAATATTTTAAAGAAAACTAAAACAATAATTTAATTTATAATATATATATATATATATCTGAAATAAATACTAATTTAATTTATAATATATATATATATATATCTGAAATAAATACTGTAGCATATATAGTATTTTGTGTAACAATAATATGTTTGTGTTTTTTTAAGTACTTATCAAAACTTAATATATTGTGCTAGTAAAAAAAAAACATTTTTTTGACTATAATTTTTTATATAATAACAAATTTTGATAGTACAAATCATTGAAAATAAAATTAATTGTGCTTTTGATATTTACTATAGTAACAAAGTTTAGATTGATTTTTTCCCTTTCAGAATGTGTCACACACAGTTAAATAACAAAACGATAATTATTTATATCAAAAAATATATTTGAGCCTATTATAGATAACTTCTGTAAGGTAAAATAAGAGGTGTCTTAAAACACTAATTTTAATGGTAACACAAATGAGACTCACCTGTGCTGCTCATAAGGAGTTTAGTTCTAAACTATTTTTTTTCAAATATACAGTATATTTTACTTGAAAGTATCATATGTTGTTGTGGTTGCTGCTTTACATCAAGAAAATTCAGTAAATATTTAGCTGCACTGGACTTAATAATCGCTATCTTGATTTTTTTTTTAAAATCTACATTTTATATTTGTTAGTATGTATTATGTTTGTGTGCAATTAGTATAAAAAGATATATATTCTTATAAAAAGTAAATGTAAAAGAATGTAATAAAACTAAAACTACTGCATAGTAAATCGAAAGATTTCACACTGTATGTTTATAATTTGAACTCAGTGAATTAAGTGTGATGATACTTAAGATTCATGCTTTCAAATATAAGTACTTTGGACTGGCTTGGATATATATTAAGAGAAGTAAAGAAGAGAGTGGAACCACTCTTTTCTTATTGAATTCTCTGTCCCAGTGCTTATGATTTGATTGGCTGGTTGTAGTCATAAGAGCTTGAGAGATTTGCACTCTCTCAATTATTTCAGTAATTTCTTTAAAAAAAATAATAAAAATAAATATTTTTATTACTTTTGAAAAATGTTTATTTTTACATTGATTCACAAATTCTAAATTTTGAAAGTTAAATATTAAAATTACTTTGGTAAAAGTGAGTTTTGGTAGCCATACCTATCATGATCTTTATTTTAAAAAAAAATGAACAATATTTTTTTTTCATACTATGTAATTGTAAAGTATATCTAACTATAAATATATTTTTTACATGAAAGTTAATAAAAAAAAATTTAAAAATTACATTTTTATGTGTAATTTTGAGCAATGCACACAAAATTCCTTAAAATGGTGGCATCTTTGTGCAACCCCTAAATGCAAATACCTGCAGGTAGGATGAAAAGAAAGCTATGTTGGTACCAAATTGCTATTTTAGCTTATGATTTACTCTCATCCACATTATTAGTGAGGATAAGTTTGTTGTCCAGGTCAACAAAGTTGTCTTGGTAGAAGATGATAGAGTGAAGGTATATACCATTATCTAGACTGCTTATATTGCTATAGGCACAACAGCTATCAGTGATTATATGTGTAACAGGTAAAATGTGTTGCCATATGACCAATTCCAGAGTGACAGCTGATTTATCTTCAATTTCTATTAAAAACACTTTCTTGGCCATCTCTCTATCCCACTGAACACCCAATGACCATCTCTCATTGCTCTCCTATGGTGTTTTTGGTGAAAAAAATACAACTCATCGATCTTCACTATCTGTGGTTCACCAATGTCATAAAATCCATCGACATTTGCATGATTTGTCTCAAAAAAGTAGCACGTTCTTCACAGCAAAAATGACACCATTCTATGACCACTCATTCACTAACATCAGTCTCATAAACAATAAAGTGTATTGACAAAATATTTTAAATTTTCCCACAAGTGAAGATTAATATTTAATGGCTTCTGCTTGAAAAAAAAAAAACAATAGTTTATAGCCTAGCTCAAAATTGCACGTAAAAATGTGTTTTTTTTTTATTAAACTTCATGTAAAAAAATACATTTATAGTTAGATATACTTTTACATAGTATGAATAAATTATAGTTTAGTTTTTAAAAACTAAATGCAAATTCCTGCACAAGGAAGAAAACAAAATATAGTTCATTTTTTTTAATAATGTAGGGCGAAAAGTTGTGGCCATTACAAGTCAGTTTTACCAATGACATTTTCATAAACAGCTTCATCACATCTGTCACTAAATGTTGAAAAAAAGATACATAACATGACATACCTGAGATAATTTTTCATAGAAGAAATTTTGAAACTGGATGAATTTGTGTTTCTCTGTTTTATTTTCAGACCCTCCATTTGGTTTTAGTGTAAGCAAAAAAATAATAATAATAATAATAATAATAATAATAATAATAATAATAATAATAATAATAATAATAATAATAATAATAATAATAATAATAATAATAATAATAATAATAATAATAATAATAATAATAATAATAATAATAATAATAATAATAATAATAACAACAGTAAGAACAGTGAATGAGAATAAAATGAGTAAAAACAAAATAAATCAATAAACATAAAAACAAATTTATATAAACACTAAGTATATGTGTGGGAAGTGATGATCTTGACAAAATGATGAGTGCTGGTTCAGCTTAAAATATGTGTTTTGGGGATCATTTCTTTTTTTACATATACGTGTGCAAATGTGTATCAGTTATATGAGATAGAGTGGATGGGTTAAGAGAACTTGATAATATCATATATTACATTTATCTAGGTAATCTGGACCAACTGATGATTGCTGGTTTAGCATGAAATATGTATATTGGTGATTATTTATCTTTTCGGCATATATGTGTTCAAGTGTATCCGTGTTATAAGATAGTGTGGAGAGTGGTAGGTTGTCTGAAAGTCTGTGCTCATATACCCTATATATTACATATATAGTCACAAGTATATACTAACCTTGTGTGTTTCAGTTATTCCATAAAATTAAAATTTATTATCAAAAAATAAATAAAAAATAAATTTGTACTCACAGTTGATACGAAAATGTAGATCGTACTTTTTGGATTGAAATAAGGGGTGAATGAATTCATTTCTGCCAAAGCAAATTTGATCCATAACTAAATCTAAAAAAATGAAAAAAATAAACTAATTAAAAATTGCATTTTTCAAAAAACATCATAAAAATTTGAAATTTTATCATAAAATGGTGGACAAAAAAAGATAATTCTCCTGGGTTTGAGAATTATTGATACTGCACAAACTCAGTAGTTTGGTAAACTTGTACTGATTGGTTGGAGGATAAAGCAGGTCTGAAGGAGTTTTTAAACATATATTTTTTTCTACTTACCACCCATGGTATATCAATTTAGAAAAAAATGCAATTGATATTTTAAAAAGAATATTAAATAAAATGAAAGAAACTAATTTTGAAGAAACCATATTTAATACATTGCTACAGCTATATTTAACCTCTGTGGCAACAGGAAAATCCCCTGCTAAATTACTGTTTGGTAGAAACCTTAAAACTAAACTAAGTATGATTCTTCTTAGTGGAGAAAAGATTGAAAAAATTTTACCACCAACAACAAATATTGTTTGTTCTGCAGAATACTATTTAATTATATTTTACGTGACAATTGTTTTTTTTTAATGATGGATGTTTTTCGAAGTAAAAAAAAACACCTTAATGCCTTTCACTTGAAGAGATAGTGACTTAATACAAATAAGCCTATCAGAAATAAAAAGAAAATCAAGCAGATGGTAAAAAAATATAATGGCATTTTAAATGCTTATACAAGATTAAAAAAAAAAACGAGTGAAGCAGTCGCTGAAGTAGTTTTGGTATTCAAGAGATATGCTCTTAAAAGCAAAAGAAACCAACAGATTCCAGATAATATAAAAGCCAATTAATTCAGAAAAGACATAGCAAAAAGGTGCATTGAATAAAATATCATATATATATATATATATATATATATATATATATATATATATATATATATATGGGTGACTATGCTATGAATCTAATAATATAAATAAACGCATAGTATTTGGGAGTAACGGTAATATTTAGGATTATATCATGGTAGTTTTAAAGACCAGGAATTTATTTGTTCAGTCATATATTCATGTTTGTGTTATAATATATAATTGAAAGATTGTTGTTTTAAATTATTAAAATTAAATCTTTGTTATGTTATAAATAACTACTATTATGTTCCAACAGTGTGTTTTATTGTTTAAATAGTGTATTAACTATTTTATTTTTAATGTTGTCTGGACAGCATATTTATTTCATTTTCATTACATCTGGAGCAGCTGATGTTTACATGATTTAATGTGAATATTGTAGTCAGTTTGTTTAGTGGATATAATCATTGCACATAAAAGAAAATATTAACAATTTTTACTTAGATATATATAAAAAGGGTATGTGTATTATAGATTATTTGTAGAATGAATTAAATTAAAATATATATATATATATATATATATATATATATATATATATATATATATATATATATATATATATATATATATATATATATATATATATATATATATAAGATGATGATTATTAGATAATAATATCTTCAATTGCCAGACATTTTAATTTAAATGTATAACTATGGAAACCTAAAATATAGTCAGTTATGGTTTTCCCATGATGATCCTATAACCATAAAATTACAAATTTAACTTGAATGTTATTTAATATTAAATTTGAAGATGATGATCACATTTATTGATAAAATCATATTATCATTATAATTTTATAATAAATATAAGTTAATTTATATCTCAGGTTCAAGTCATATCATTGTTCATCATCGCCTTCAGTAAATATTATTTACATTTATATATATTATACCAATATTATGTTGGCACATAATAATTTTGTTTAAAAAAATTATTAAAATAAAATTCTTTTGTAAAAAAAAATTTAAAATTAAAAGTTTAAGAGTTATTGAAATAAAATTTACAATTAATTAATTAAAAGGGGGGAGGGGTGTTTCCTGTAGAAACAAACTAAAAGTTTCATAAAAGAAGTAAAGAGTTTTTTATTATTATTATCAGTTAAAATGTAACATAAAGTTTAAAAATATAAATCTCTTTTATTCGAGTTAAAGAAAAAAAGTAATCTTAAAAACTAAATAATGAATTGATCTTAAATTATACATGTGCATAAATGTAAGCTTATTAATAAAATGTATATGTGCGGGAGTAAACAAAGATATTATAAATGCGTGTATATGTGCATGTTAAAATTATATTGAAAAATAAAATAAAGCTAAAAAATTAAAAACACTCAGTGGTGGCTACTAATAAAAATATAAAACAACACATTTGCATGGCGCATTAATTAAACGATCTTCAAAAACACATAATTAAAAGATTATCAAATGAATTTTGACAACTGATATTGCTGGAGAATATTAAAATGACAACACATCATATGTATAAGTAGCCATTTTTTATTGGACAGTTAGTTGAGTTAGTGTTAAGTCAAGTTAGTGGCATTTAAGATAACAGCAGTACAATCTATCAGTGAGTTACATCAGAATGCAGTGTTAAAACCTCGGAAAACATATGACTTTCTCCAGCCTGAAGCCTGATAAAAACAGCCAACTACCAGATAAAAGTGATGCCTGTGTAACAATGTGAAGCTGCTCAATATCTGAATGTCTTAAAAAATGCCTCAGAATAATCAGCATCCAATCTCCACAAGGACACTTCAAATCTAACCGGTTAGAAATACTTCATTAGAAGCAGCAAACATCAAGATGTATCCACATTCAATATCCTAGGTAAAAAAATTTATTATATTCATTTCTAAAGTAGCCATCACATTCGTAAAACCAAGAGTCAAGTTTAAGAACTCTATTGCATACATATATGAAATTTTAATATGTGTGTATCCATGTGTTCATATATTGATGTCATGTATTTTAAATTTCAAATATTATTTAATGCTTTCTCCTAAGATATTATAGTGTGTAAATTATAAATGTGCATGTGTTACATTAGTAAATAAGATTGATAAAATATTAAAATTAGTTTAATCAACGTTAATTAATTTTTTTTTTTTTGAAATTAAAGCTTTATTTGTTGGTCAATTCTTTTTACCACTAATCGAAACTATAATTTGTTATTGAATTAAAACTACACTTAGTTAGTTAAGGGATTTTTAGAGCGCTGGATTATGGACCTATTGTTTGAATATGTTAGTCTTAGACTAGCAGGTGCCTGGGGTTTACTCTGAAATAAATAAAGTGTTTGGATAGTAGGGATTTGAATCTAGCAACTGAGGTTGGCCACGATCTGGAGATATGATTGTGTTATGCATTTCATAGCTCGTTCTGATAGTGGGTTTTATAGATAACTAAAGCTATCAATAATACTGTCCATTTTTTCTCGAACATGCCGGTTCGTTCACGTAATATTTATAATTAAATAACATTATAAATGTATTATAAATAAGCTTGAAACCAGCTAAACCAAGCTTGCAGTGTAAATAAGATCTTTCTATGGATTGAACCCGGTACAATATATATATATATATATATATATTGTATTACGGATATATATATATATATATATATATATATATCCGTAATACAATAATCTTATATATAACATAATTGTTAATTATCCAAGCATTTAAAAAAACAAAATGAACAACTAGTTGGTATGATAAATTTATCTTTATCATTTCTAATTATAAATAATTTAATAATAAATAATAAATTATAAATATAGTAATCTCAAAGCTTCTTCACATATTTATTAATTACATTTGTGAGACAGTAAATAATAAAGTGAATTTTTATTTATATTAATAGATTACACCATTTCCTTACAAGTAAAATTTAAATAATAAAATCAAAATAGTTTTCAGTATTGATGCAGCTCCGATACTACACTGTATGAATTTTCATGTAATATGTATGCTTAAAATTCAAATATTATTATACTTTGTGATTTAAATTTTGGGATTATAACAGTGATGATAAAGTAGACAAAGTCGTAAGTTAAGAATAAAATAAAATGTATATTGATACTATAAAATCTACAGATTATAACTAACTACTTTATTTGTTAATCTACTTAAAACAAAATAATTATAACGATATTTTAATGATCAATTTAATCTCATAAAAATATGTATCACATATGAATAAACATAGTTTATATGTTTTGTAAATAACTCCAACTATCTTTGTAAATTCAACATTAGTATAATACACATTTATCAGTGTATTTGACAAATAGTGTTGCCAACCTCATAATAACCCAATGTCTGGGAAGAATTTATAATTCCATAGTCATATGTAATACAATTATTTTTGTTTAGACGGATATTATTTTATCATAGACTTTACACATAAAATATTCATGTAATGCATATTAACGCCAATACCATTTTCTAAATTTCCTGATGAAAGGCATGCCTTCATTATTTTATTCCAAACACCAATAAATAAGACAGGCGTATGATGATATAAGCAAAAATCCACACTTATCTATAAATGCAGAATATCATTCATATCACATAACTGATCATGAGAAACTTAACAAGAATAAATCGTCATAAAATTGTCCTATATATATATATATATATATATATATATATATATATATATATATATATATATATATATATATATATATATATATATATATATATATATATATATATATATATATATATATATATATATAATCTATAAAGTATATATCAATCCATTGCAGGATGAAGATCTCTCCAAGTTTAATCCATATTTTCACATATTTAGCTTCTCTTTTTCACATCACCCCTGCATACTTTCTTATTTCATCCATCCATCTCACATGTGGTCTCTTTCTGGGTCTTTTACGATTTCTTGGAATGTAGATTAAAATTTCAATTGTCCATCTGCTATCATCTCTTCTAACAATATGTCCAGCCCAACTCCACTTCAGTCTTTTATTTTTTTCAATGAGGTCAATAACACCTGTTTGTTCTCTTACCCATACATTGCATTTTCGATCTTTTCTTGTTACTCCAAACATGCATCTCTCCGTACTTATTTGAGTTGTATGAAGTCTCTGTATTGCTCTTCCATTAAGTGTCCAAGTCTCAGATCCATAAGTAAAAACTGACAAAACACATTTATTAAAAACCTTCCTTTTCAAACACATAGACATATTTCCTTTTAGTATCAAGTTATTTCTACCAAAAGCACTCCAACCAAGTTTAATTCTACGATTATTCTACGATTAATTTCATCCATTATATTTCCATCTGTATTAATAATCTACCAAAATATTTGTAACTGTTAACTTCTTCTAACTCATCATAATCAATCTTTATTTTCATATTTTGAGAAAATATATTACACATTACTTTAGTCTTTTTAACATTTATCTTTAGTCCTACTATTCTACTTTCATCTGATAACTCCTGCAACATTCCCTATTGCTCTAAAGCATTATTTGCAAAAAAACAATTACATCATTTACAAATCTAAATGACTTAAATAATCTCCATTTACTTTCACTCCATTAGCTTCCCATTTTAATCCACAAAAAATTTCTTGCAGCACTGCTGTAAAAAGTTTTGGAGATATGGAATCACCCTGCTTACACCCTTTTCAATGTTGATTTTCCTACTATCATTATGTAATCTAATTGATGTTGTTCCATTTTTATAAATATTCTTCAAAATATGACAATATCCTGGATCTACACTGTGATGATCCAATGCTTTAATCACAGAAGAAATGTTTATAGAATCAAATGCTTTTTCATAGTCTACAAATTTTAAGCATAATGGCAACTCATAGTCATTTGTCCTTTCTATAATTTCTCTCAATACCTGGATATGATCTACTTTACTAAAACCACTTTAAATCCAGCTTGTTCTCTTGGTTGGTGGAAATCCAGTGTTTTCTGCAGACGAGTTGTAATTATCATAGTATAAATTTTGTATAAAACTGATAAAAGACTGATAGGTCTGTAATTTCTAATATCTTCTTTATCACCTTTTTTAAGTATTAATATTAATACTGCATTCTTCCAATCATCTGGTACATCTTTATTATTTAGACATTTGTTATATGACTTTGCTAAAAAAAATGAAATTCTTCACCTGCTTCTTTTAGTATATCAATTACAATTCCATCATTACCTAGAAAATTACATTTCTTCATAAATTTAATTGCATGTCTCACTTCCTCATTCAAAATTCTGGGCTATTCGAAAGATATAATGTTTATAGGAGGGACTTGTTCTTTATTATTATATAATTGTTGATAGAAGTTTTCTACACATTTTAAGATGACATCTCTCTTTTTAGTAATAATGCCATCTTTTTTTTCTTATTGCAGATATAAATTTTCTACCAATATAAAAATGTTCTTTTACACTCTTTAGACTTTTATTCTCTTCTACAGCTGTCCTTGTTACTTCACAATTATACTTTCTTATATCATTTTTCAACTCTTTTGCACACATATACAAAATTCGAGATATTCAATCTTTTTAAAGTATAATTGTTGTATATAACCTCATATTTCTTCTTTTTTATATAAATTCTGTAGTCGCAGTAGAAATTTTACTGGTCAATTGCTGCTTTTTTATATCAGCTATCTTTGTTGCAGTTTTTAAAAGTGTATAGCTTATTTTCCTATTAATGTCATTCAAATCTGAATCATGTTCAAAATCTACTAATACTTGAAACCGATTTGTAAGTTCGATAAAAGCCTGAAATCTGTGCACGGCCACTTGGGGCATTGTTTACGTGTCAAAATACATAAAAATGCCATTTCAGTAGCAGTGGCCTTACAGGCTAATACAACATTTACATATTGTATTAACCCAATGAGCTATGCCGATTTGCATGATATTGCACAAAAATATTACGGCCTGTTTTGTGCTTTGAAGCTACTTATGCATATTCATTCTTTTCTTAGCTGATTACTGTATCGCTTGAGGGTGTTTAAATTTTAATACAGTATGACTTTTTCAAATCTCCGTAATAGAGTAATGTCATTTCTATTTTAAAAATGTTGTTAATATGTAAAAAAAAATTGGCAAAGTGTATGTTCGAACAGGCTTTGACAAAGCTCACGCACTAAGTCATGTTTCAGCATGGTGGGGAAAATATTCGAGACCACTAAAAGATCTGAGACGAACGTGCAATTTTGACACTTTTCTTCAGATAAATTGCCGAGTACAGAAAGTGGGTGAGATTGTGTTTTTTTTATTTTGTCAGGCACATGTAATGTCCACTTTTTATTACAGCAAAAAAATCAAAAACATAATTTTAAAAAGTCATATGTTTGTTTCTTTTTTTTTTTTGGTTTTTTATTTCGTTCGAAATTGACAAGTATTTGGATTCAATTTTTTGCTGTGGGGTTAAAATAAATGACGACTTTGGTTGACTTTTTGTTAAGAATAACAAATTAAGAAATAAAGCCCACCCCATCCCCAAAAGCAGTTTATTTTAGAAAGCTAAAAAAAGGCTGTTTCGAATGAAATAGAAATCAAAGTAAAAAGTGAGAAAAAGTTGTTTCAAAAAAAAAAAAAAGTTTTAATTCTTGATTTTTTGGTTACAATTCTTTTTCTGAGTGTGGGTGGGGGTGGGAGTTTGAAAACAATTTTTGAATTAGCAAAAACACAAAAGTAAATTTTGATTTAATATTAAGAAAAACAATTATGTCAACCAAAAAGAAATCAAAGTTCAAAACAAGTCTCAAAGTTGATTCTTCTCTTTTTTCAGCACTGTTAAAATAATTGACTATTTTTGTTGCCTTTTTGTTAATAATAAACAGTATGAATTCCCCACCCCCCAAAAAAGCTGTTTCTTGTAGTAGCCAAAAAAAAGGGCTAATTCAAACATAATCTAAATCAAAGTGATAACAAGTTGTGTTTAAAAAAAAGTAAAATTAATAATACTGTATTAACCCACTAGCTAGGCCGCTTTACATGACATTGATTACCGGAACAACTTTTTGAAATCACCATAATACAGTAATGTCATTTTAAGTTAAAAAATGTTGTTAATTATTAATAATTGTCATATTGTCCCCACCCTTGCCTAAAATAATGGTAATGTGTGAATAATTGACAAATGGTAATGTCCAACACAGTTCGACAAAACTCACACGCTAAGTCACGTTCAAGTGTGTAAAATATATGACATCAAGAAAATGTCTGCTAAAAATGCACATTTTTTTAAATATTCACAATTGCCGTGTATGGGAAGAGAGGCAGTTTCATTTTTCCAGACACATAATGTGCTACCAAATATTGGATGATACGAGTGTGGAGGAAGTACAAAATTGTATTTGTTGAAAAAAACATTTCAATTTTTGATGTCTTTCGCATTTGTGTAAGTGAAGATATTTCATCCATAATAATACTTGGTTGGATGGCTGCAAAATTCCATTTGTAAAAGTTAAGACTTGTTTATTATTGGAGCCATGATCAAATGATGCTTAACCACATACACACAGAGCTTAACATGTACAGAAGTGTTGTGTCAAAGTGGAATACTGGTTTGCAAGAACTCTGCCATGAGAGCCTGTTTTCCGGACCCTGCAGTCAAATTGGCAGCCCCTGAATGATTGTAGAAGTAGATGAAACAATGTATAGTCAAAGAAAAATTCACCAGGGTAGAATACTACCACAACAGTGGGTGTTCAATGGTATTTGTCACAAGAGTGGTGAATGTTTTGTGCACTGTGTTCCATCTCGCTCTGCGGCTATAGATTTGCAATCCATCAAAGACAATATCAATATAGAATCGACAATCTTTTCTGATTACTGGAGGGGATACAAAACTACAGAACTGAAGGCCTCTTGGTTCCAACACCTAACAGTCAACCACCAATACCACTTTGTGGATCCTACCATGGGCATTCACACACAAAATATTGAGTGTCTTTGAGATCTTTTGAAAGAAGAAAACAAAAAGAAAAAAGGAACCGACAGAAAGTTGTTTGATAATTACTTGTCAGAATTCATATGGAGAAGAATGCACAAGGATAAAAATCTATTTCTATCCATCCTATCTGAAATGGCTGTTGCAAATAAACAGTAGACAGTGTTGTTTTTTTTTTTAATTAAATAGATTACATAAATAAATAAAAAATATTTTCAAAAAAATACAAAGTTTGTGTATTTTTTTTTTTGTAAAGTGATTATAAATTGACACAAACCATATTTTGATTCTCTTTTTTTTTGTTACTAATAACAACAAAGTAAAAAAGTTTATTTTAGATAGGATGGGGAAAAATATATTTTATGCAAGGGTAGGGGTGTAATTTTGATTGAATATTAATAAAAACAATTACAACAACTAAAAAGTAAATAATTGGAAACAAGTTCAAAAGTTGATTATCTTTTTTAGTGCTGTTAAAATAATTTACTAATTGTCTTTAGTTTTTATTAATATAATAACAGTATGAAATCACCCACTCCCACAAAAACAGCTGTTTATTGTAGTAGCTAAAAAAAAGAAAGGATAAATCAAACATAATTAAAAACAAGTTGTTTTAAAAAAAAGTAAAAAGGGAAAAATAATAGTCAAACAAACAAAAAAAAATTAGAATTAAGTCTAAACAATTCGCAAGTAATTGTAATCTATTTTTTTCAGTAGTGGGATTAAAAGAAATATTTTGACGTGAAATGGTTCAAAGTTTTAAAATAATAAAAACAAAAAAAAAATTACAAAACAAAAATTTGTTGAAATATTTGGACAAAAAATAAAAAAAAATGAAAATGAATATAAAAATTTATTTAATAATAAATAAATCATGTTATAAATAAAATTAAAATTGTTTTAATCAATAAATAAAAAATGTTGTATTAAAATTAAAAAAAAAATTGTGGCCCGGTAACTTTATATTTCATTGATATTGTCTAGCATCAACGGTCCAAGTGGCTTTGCCCAGATTTCAGGCTTTTAATTTGAATTCATTACATGTTTCTGAAGATTAGGAATATCAACTGTAAATATTGTTTTTTTTAATAATTTTTGTCTCTCCAGTTTTACATTAACATGTATCTTACACCTTACTAATCGTTGATCACTTTCTGTGTTAAATTTATTAAGAACATTACAATCTTGAAATATGTATTTTCTGTTAATCAAAATATAATTCAATTCTGCTGTACCTTCATTTGGATGCTTACATGTCCATTTCTTTTTAACATTTTTCTCAAAAAAAGAATTCATAATATTAATTTTACCTTTTTCTGCTAACTCCACAAGTCTATGTCCCCTCTTATTTCTATTACCATAACCAAAACTACCTACAACATTTTCATCTTTCATTTGTTTACCAATTCTAACATTAAAGTCTCCCATAACAATTTTAAAATGTTGTTTAATATCACCAAAAGCCTTTTGTACATTCATATAAAAATCTTCTATAATTCCATCACTATGAGAACTTGTTAGGTCATAAACCTGAATTATCTGTATTTGGTATCTGCTATTAAGTTGTAAAACTAATCTTGCCACACTGTCTGATACACCATCAATCTCCACAATGTTATTCTTCCATTTTTTTTATTTATAATAAATCCTACTCCACTTGTATTTCCAATATTTGTTCCTTTATAGTAGACTATATGTCCACATTTTAAATCAATTGTTTCTTCACCTTTTCTTGTAACTTCACAAAGTCCAATAAGGTCCTATTTAATATAAGGCAGTTCTTCTTCTAACTCTTGCAATCTTCCTTCACTTGAAAGTGATCTGCAGGTGTAAGTACCTAAACAAAAAGTCATCTTCAAATGGCAGCCTGAGTCTGCAATCAGCAGATTTTTATCACCCTCTGCCTTCGGCCACAAACCACTACCTTAGTTGGTGACTTTACAGTATCCTGGGAATAAGGGCCATGATTTATTTTTGTCTGTCATGATTGTATATATTGAAAAAATATTATTAAACTCAGATGTAAAAAGCCAATTAACTCACCATATTGGCTAATGTGTGTTGGTGACCAACCCATCCATGTGCATATACTATATGAATAATCACATAGTAATAAAAGCTGCAACAACAAGAATGTATGGAGTGAACATTAGGAACTTGCTCTGCTAGGTTCCTTTAAGGCTTCCAAGAAAAATATAAGGGTCTCCTTTTAGTTAATAGCAAACTCCTTTTTGCAGCCTATATATATATATATATATATATATATATATATATATATATATATATATATATATATATATATATAATAAATATACAAACTAACTAGAGGAAAAATAAAAACAATAAAAACACGGAATTATAGATTTTTTAAAGAAGTAATTATGTTATATATATATATATGAAAATAATAAATATACAAACTAACTGAGAGGAAAAGTAAAAACAATAAAAACACAGAATTATAGATTTTTTAAAGAAGTAATTCTGTTTTTATTATTTATATATATATATATATATATATATATATATGTGTCATATTATTATTACTATTTGCGGGATATTCCGTGTAGTGAAAAAGCTAAATGCTGACGTTTCAGTACAATATCAAGTACCTTCCTCAGAGCGTCCTCTTTCTCAAATCATAAGAGGAAGGTACCTGATATTGTACTGAAACGTCAGCATTTAGCTTTTTCACTACACGGAATATCCCACAAATAGTAATAATAATATGCCATCTTTTATCGGTGAAAACATTAGAATTAATATATATATAACCTCTCCCAATGTATATCCATTCTGCCATAACAAATGACACCACAATGACACTATATTTTCAAAAATCCAATACCCACAAATTATATAAACAAATTATTAGCAATATATATTATATTAGTCAAAAATGAATGTCAATCAAACAAGATTTACAATCAAAGCAAAAGTACACCAAATGCAATCATGCCTGAGACACACAGGTCAGGAGCAATCTTGAATTCTAACCTATTTTCTCATTTCCCAAATCTATAACACTACAGACCACCTATGATGATACTGCATGAATTCATTCTATCCCAACCAGTGTTACACCATTTTGCATGAGAACTCAGCTGGTGAAGATGAGATATAAGTTAAAAACATGCATAAATATATTAAAGAGATCCAAACAACTGAATTAAGTTTAAAAATATAAATTTGTTTTTTTACAGAAATTCAAGATTTTATATATGTATAATGAACTTCACGTGATTTAAACTATTATTTTGATTGCAAATCTTTGACAAACTTGATTCAATTATTTTGTTTTTTTTTAAAAAAATATAAATTTAGTGCAGCATTACAATATATAATATATTTTTGAAAATTGTATCTTATTATTACAAAAATAGATTTATCTGGATGGTTTGTGGACATTTATACATAAAAACATATAAAACTATGACAGTAGAGTTAATTATTTATACAACTTCGTAGGATGCCCTTGGCATTTAATACATAGCTATATTTTTATTTATAGAATTTATTTGCAACAAATAAATAATTCTGATCAGTAAGTATTCTAAAACATTTATTTATCACACATTTTCAACATTTAGCAATCGAATATTGCAAAACTCTATAAATACGAAGAATTGCTTAATCAATAAAGAGGGGGGGGGGTCTTGAAAAGTTGGATATAAAACTCCAACGAAAAATATTTAAAGAGAAAAAAATTTCATTATCACATATCATTATGGTTTATTTTGCCAAACAGGCTAGAAAATGAAACAAAAAAAAATTGTGATGCTAGCATTATGTCAGTGAGAGAGATTGTGGCAGCTTTGGCCAAGAAAAGTTCATTCTCTGATTATTAAGGTGGTATGTCAGCTTCATGCTAAGCAGTACTGACAGAAAAGGGTAAGTAGAAAGTTTCTATGGGACAGATCATCGCAGAGCAATGCAGAGCTTCAACTGCACTAAAGTGCATTTCCAGGAGTAAATTTAGACCCTTGTTATGAATGATAACACAAAAAATGGAAGGCTTTAAATCCCTAGCATGAGATATGGGCAAATAAAAGCAGTATATAAATATATACTTGGAGGAGAAGAATGACAAACAAAGATGATTGTGAATCTTTGTAATGAGGTAAAGGTAAATCAAATCAAGTACTATGTAGCTTATTAATAATTTGACGTATGCTAGCAATGCTATTATAAGAATATAAAATCATTGGATTTAAATACTAAAATAAAGTCGTAAGTAGTTTAACAAATATGTAATGATAAGTTAAAATAATGAACCTTATAAGATAAAGCCATTTATCCGAAATTAAAACTATAAATAATGAAGTGTGCATTGCTTCCCCTTTTTGAATCGATACTATTTTGTTTAACATATAAAAAAAACTAAAATTCACACCCTTAAAAGTGCAAATAGCAAAATAGAATAGGGTCACCAGCCTTTTTTGTGATGATGATCAATAAAAATTAATAACTTTAATGGACTCTAATATCCACCCCAGATTCAAAAGTATTTATACATTTTGTATAAACATATGATAAAATATTTTTTTAAAAGCATGTATTCATTGAAAAAACAAACTCAATCTTATGAGCTATTTAGAAATAAATAACAAAAAAACTAATTAGTTCACCCTTTCTATTCCACAGTGGCAAATAAAAGAAGTGTGTAGGACTGGGTTTGATTGGCATTTATAAATAACATTAAGTGAAAAATATAAAAAATATCATTAAAAATAATTTGTAACTGCACTAAACTATAAAAGTAATAAGAAGTGTGAGTTGGATGAAAATTTTTATAGTACTATTAATTTAAATAGTAAATAATTGACATAAAAATAATCATTAATTTAAACATACTCTCTGATGAGTGAATTAATAAAGATTAAATATACAGAAAACATTAATTTTAAAGAGATGTGATTCATGTAAGACAATTGTAATGGCATTGGACTTGTTACTTCATGGCTCCATGGGATGAAGTATGGATGAGAATCTTCTGTGTATGGTGGCATTCTTTGATTGTTAGGAGCTACATCAAAGCATGGTAAAGAGTCTGGCTGAATGTAGAGAGAAAGGTAGATTAGGCTTTGGTCGCACTACCCAAAAACCATTTTGAAAAACAATAAGACATGTAGTCTGTTTATCAGCAATTGTCCAAAGTCTCACACAATAGATTTTTGGTCATATTTATACCAGTTTTGAGTTATTTAAAGAATACTTTTTAACTCAAGTTGAATCTTTAATTTACAGAAATGTTTTCTCTTTTGTTATTGGAGATGCAATCACAGGATAACTGTTCAAAAATAAATTCAAATCAATTTTCAGATTGTAAATAGACTTGATAAAAATGTTAAATGCTAACATAAAATCAATTAGCTTTGTTTTAAATTTTACTTTCATTAATTATAATTTAAAAATCACTTTTAAAGCCATGAAACAAACTAATATTTCCTCCCCTTTAATTACTCTTGGAGAGTCAATGATTGCATCTTCCATCTTGAACTTTTGTTTAATTATATGAAGAAAAATAATTACAAATTATTAGAAATATAATTAAGAAAATAAATACAAAATAATTTGAATATTTGCTAAGCTCATATATATATATATATATATATATATATATATATATATATATATATATATATATATATATATATATATATATATACAAGCACTGTTAATATATGTATATATCTGAGTCACATCTAAATACATTAATATCAACATAATTAAAAAAATTTTTAAAAAAATTTATACTTATAACTTTTATAGATGCTTCTCAGAAATATACGTATAGTTTATATACATTTGAAACTTGATCTTGAACCAAGGTAGATTGTTGCAATATATTGTAACGGTCAGAAAACGTGTGACTCGTAAACATAGTGCAGAATTCGACCATCATACAGAACAGCAGCACCATCGAGTAGCGAAGCCACCCGTGGTACTGAGTTCGAACACAGTTTATCGTTTCCACAATACAATCCACAAAACAACGCATCTGATGCGACATTAGTAAATATTTCCTTAGGCACGGTGGTCAGGGATATGTAAGAGACTCATGATTTTATTCTCGAGTTAGCCAATAATCTACATAATATTAATTAAACATTCATATTTACATAATCGAGGAAATATTAGATAGAATGGGTATCGAATAAATGAAACATAATTGCAGATGTATAGTTTAAAATTATTTATTAATACATTTTAATAAAACAATCATTAATAATATTTTATGGACTAACAGCTTCAGTAGCGGGATTTGCAACATGATTATATTTTAAAGAATACATTTATTAATTTACACATTATTTTATATTGGGAACTCAGTAGCGGTATTTCTGATACTGTAATGTTTACAAAGGGAATTCACTTATTTGAAGGCTTAATCAAGCTACCTAAAATTCTCGAGTAAGTATTTCTAATGCATGCCTTGGGGGATTTATACCTTTGCAATGCAAGAGTCTAAAGTAAGATTTAAGAGTAGCGGCGGACATATATTTATTTAATTAAACTATTTATTTTATGACTAAGGGCAAACATTTATTTGAGAGTGAATTACGAAGATAATGCAGAGGTGGAGTGATATATAGAATAATATAATTGAGCAAAGGAACACGTGGTACGCTTTAGAAAGGCGATATGGAATGGCAGTATATTGAAACTGCAATGCCGCGAATGAGTTTATAAAACTGTCAGGCTGGTCTCTGCCGCCGATGAAGTAAGGTGTCACATAAGCATAACCAGGGACAAGCGGTACTGTCGCAGTTTTGCCGGCTGGCTGCATGATGTTGTCAAGTCCTACGGGAGCACCCATTATTCCCACTTGTGTATGACGACTGGGGTTAATTTCAACCCTGAAGAATCCGGAAATTTCACGGTGGAATGGGTCATTGCGTCTCTAAAACATAACACATGTATTCTGTATAAACGATTATGATGAGATTTAAATAGATTTCTGACTCGGTCCTACATTACCAACATTTATTAACAAACATTGGCGACTTTCAAAGAAAAGTAATTTTCTGAAATTATTCATGATGATTTAATAAATACAAAACAGATATAAATTGGGAATTTTAATAACTAATATGTCAGCCATTTGCGAAGTAGTAGACCCCTGCATTACAATAAATGATGCATTGAATGCGTGTCAATTTATATGACAGTTTAGTTATTTAGGAAAGTACATATTAATGAAAATGTAACACGCATTCACTATTTCATACGATCATAGATTTAAACTTTGAAAATAGAGACAATTGTGAGCATGCAATAATTAAATAATAAATATAGATAAAATTTAGATTTTAGAAATACGCACCCAAGATAGAATGAGGTAAGCTAGATTAGTAGAGAAATTTACACGTTAAGTTAATTATTCAGTTTTAGCTATACACAGGGTAGTTTTTACATTTTACAATTTAGATAAGTAATATGAAGAAGAGCTATAGCATGGTATTAGAGTACTCTAGAGTTTGAACACAGACAGGTACCTGTTTTATAAGAAGTTTCCTTATTCCATGAGTTTAGCAGCAAAAAGTTCACGAGTGGCAAGTCTTTCTTGTATTTAGATATTTCATTTAATTTCATGGCAGCAGCAGCTTTTTCATTTATTTTAGGCAGCAGATCTTCATGGTGAATTTATGACGGGCAATGGAAAGTTCAACATCTGATAGGCCATCTCCCGATGAAGAATAATCTAGGTGCTTTACTCGGTCATACCTTGGCAGGAACAAATTATTTTTATATTTTTGGAGACTCTCAGTGATCGAGAGCAAATCTAAAGTTTAAGTGAATGTCTCCAGCAAGTCTAAGATGGCCTCTTTTTTTTTATCTTGATCTTTCACATTTTTGTTAAGATATTTTTAGGTTCTACTTAATCTGCCCTGAGGATAATCAATGCATTTTGTGGGTTTTAATTAAAGAAAGCTGCCATTCTATTGTTTACATTTTACATTTACTAATTATATTTTGGGGAATTTTTCTTTAATTAATCTATTATCTATCACTGACCGATGCTTTTAAATTTCAAAAACAAAAAGGGAACATAAGATTATTTTAACTTTTAATTAAATATTACATCAGATTTTTTTAGAATTATTATTAAACGAAATTTAAACAAAGCAATAAATACGAACTTTATAATCCAAAATAAATGATTAAAATTATACAAAATTATATAACTAAAAGAAATCTAAATTATATTATTTTATCCCTATTTATTGCCTTTAATTTGAGATCGAAATGTGTGCGTGTTTATGCTGATTTCTACATATATTTATATATTTCTAAGATTGCTAAACACACAATTCAATACCAAAAAGTTTAAATTTGGGCAGGATAGATCGGTCAGTGAGAGACGACAGAAAAAGGTGAAACTTAAGACTTGAATACGAATCTTACTGTTTCAATATATTGTACTAGATGAAACGTTTCAGTTCTCACATATACTCACCACAATGGCGCCAGTAGTCCTAAAATCAGAACTTATATCAGTATATTTGTACAAAAGATGGGATGATTGTGTTAAGAGAATTATTGAGTGTTATAGTAGTAAGGAATGGGATAAAAGAATAAATTTATTAATAAAGACTAGGGAGTTAGAGAGATGGAGAAATAGTATGGAGAGCAAAAAGAGTTTAAATATATATAGAAATAAACAGAATATTAGGTGTGAGTTAATATATGATAATAGTAAGGAAAGTAGTTTATTGTTTAAGGCCCAAATGGGATCTTTAACTACAAAATAATTTACATGTAAATGGAAAAATATGGGTGATTTGTTTTATAAATTATGTAAGGAAGGAATTGTAAATATTAGGCATTTGTTAATTGAATGTAATGTTTGAAAACAGAAAGGGTACATATAATGAAGTTGTGGAAAAATAAATATGAAAAGAGTGATTATACAGAAAGTAAATTATTGGTTTTTCTGCTGGGTTTGGGAAAAGATAAGGGTGATTTAGATATAAATGTTATAGAGTTGACAAAGATTATGTTGTTGAAATGGGATAGAGTAGATTATGGGTAAATTTAGAGTGGAGAATGACCAATAAAGTGGCTAACAGGTTTATCTGGACATAATTGCTGAGATATTCATGACTTCATTTAAGGAGAAGCCATGATCACATCACTAGACATTTTTTTTAAAGATGGACAGGATATACAGAATGTAGCCATACTAAACCCAGGAAGAGGAAGATCTCATGAATGTTGTTCAGACAATTGAGAAAACACTGCACTAAGACAAATGTCAGCCTAATTAAAGTTAAAAAAATTAAAAAAAATATTTAAGAGAAATATAAATAATGAAGTATAAGAATATGACACAAGAAATAGGGTTAGCTTAGGTGTGTATCAAAAAATATATTCAAAGCTCTGACAGACAGACTAATTTTCTAAGGGAGGAAACAAATTTCTTTCAGCTGAGAATTCTCCTAAACATTACTTTTCCCATTCACAGATAAGAAAATAAGACGTTCTTCAAATAAATCAACCAAACCACTGCCAGTGAGATTTTCTAGATGCGAAAAATGTGTCAGGACCAAGAATGTCATATGCCAGTAAAAGCTGCATCTAATACTACATTCAAAACAAAGATAATTGATTTACCTCAAGAACAAATGAAAAATATGTTTTAGGATTTAAGGAAAGCAGACATTTAAAACTGGAAAGTCCCCAAACAAACGATTGGCTAAAACTAATAATAACTAAAGGTCTCAGTAAAAGACAAGTAAATCATTAGAAAACAGTTACATATGTGCAAGCATTTTATGAAAATAAATTAAAAATAATTTATAAACCAAATTCTGAGTACACACTCTGATAAAATTTAAAGCCACATGTAAAATCAAAATAAATCTAGCAAGCAAATATAAACGTTCCTAGATTTTTTATAAGTTACTTTATCAGAGAGTGTTTATGAGCAAAAACATTATGATATTAAATACATTAGCAGAAAAAAATTGTCTTCCAACTGTAATTTGCAAAGGGATAACTATTATATTCCTGCTTATGATTTATAAAATTACACAGACCAACAATTCCTGTTTCCTATTTCACTGACATAAGAAAAGAAGAAATGGAATCTCCAAATACGAAAACTAGAAGAATAAATATGACAAGTCACCACCCAAAAGATTTTTCAGTTTGCATAAGTGCAAACACAGCAGTTTAAATCAATTATTAGATAATAAAATAATTATAGGTGAGCATTTAAAAATACACAAGACTGCTAAAGCATTTATACAAGTTAAGCATATAATAATACAAACTCACTAGTCACTCTCCAATAAACAAAATTGAAAGCAAGCTTGTAATCTTAACACTAAGATTACAAGACACCCTACAAAATACTATAATAAAAACAGAAATACTGACTATGAGGTTAAAAATTGATCAAGAATACAAATTTATATTTAATATTGAGCAGAAATTTAACTAAAAGAAATTACCCTGGCAAGAATAAAATAAAATAGTTATCTTACAGTAAAGTAAAGTTAACATATTTTCAAGTAGTGCACACATTTATATTACTTCATATTTCATGTACTTTGACAGGGGCATGGTATAAGTGTAAGGTAATCTGGTTCTATAGATGTTCAATGCATGACTGGAGGAGAGTTGGAAGTCAATGATTCATCCTTTGTTTAAGTTATCACAGTCTATTGATGATGACTAAATGTAGAGTAGTATATTTGGATGTCCCGTAAAGCAACAATTTCTTTTAATAATTGCAATTTTTTTTTAAAAAAGAGTTAAATGTCCAAACTGCTACCAAAACTCTATGAATCTCAACAGGCTGTAATCAAAGTGTTTGAAAAAACACTGAATCTCACTTGGAAAAAGCTTGTTAGTCACAGATAATCTAATAACTATCCTCCCAAAAGTGGCAATACTATTTATACCTCACTACGTTTCCCATGAAAAACTGTCCTTGTTGTCAAATTCTTTGCCTTAGACAAGGCAATATCAATCACCCACTCAATCTAATGAATAATTCTATCCAGATATTATTTTAAACAAAAACAACAACACAAAATCAAATGTATGCTTTTAGGATAAACTTTAAAATGATTAAAATAAAAGAGACAGGAATGTAATTAACAAACTTGCTTGTTTTTAGTTAAATTGATTAAAAACAAGCAGTGAAAGTAAACTATTTTAAAATCATTTTTTAAAAATTAAAATCACCTATTTTAAATATCCTTTTTTAAATAATTAAAAAAAAATTTAACGTTAGAAACTTAACGAAATTGAAAGTTTTTAATTTTGATAATAAAACCATTACAAGACAGATAAAATGAGATGTTTCCATATGGCTGGGATATGTTGTGCTTCATCAGCCTTACTTAAACCAGTAGGTCTCTTTAATATTTCAATTGACTCTCTCATGGTTGTCAGATCATATCTTTCCAAATTAGCAAGCATTTTTGTTTGTCAAAGTCAGGTTTGTGATCATATTTCTAAAAAGTGGGAAGTAAAAACTGATGTGTTAATTTTTTAATAAAAGCATTTTTATGTTCCTTAATTCCAACACAAACAAACAGATATCTTAATTTTAATTCTCATCATCATCCTGCTCAAATTTTTTGTAGTAAAATATCTTTTGAAAAGAACTTACAGTTTATCTGATACAGAACTTCTTGCTCAAGAAATAGAACTTACAAAAATATTCTACTTTCTAATAATTATAATAAAAATAAAAGTAAGGCTTTACATAACATTGATACTAAAAGGAAATAAGAGGATAGAATGGCCAATTCATAATTTAATACAGTAATTTTACTTTATATTAAAGAGTTTACTGATTAAATCAGTAGAAGACTATTTTGTTTTAATATACAGACTTCTTTTTCTACTGACAAAAACAATTGGTGATTTTTTACATAAGCCTAAAGACAGGATATTTTTGGAACACCAAGGAGTTTATAAAATTCCATGTTTGCAGTGCTCAAGAATCATTGTAGGTCACTTTAATAGATGAATTAATGTTAGAATTATTGAACGTAAAATGTGTTTAATCAAAAAAATAACACATCAGTTTTTACTTCCCATTTTTTTTTTTTAAATTTGTCACAAACCTGACTTTGACAACAGAAAAATGCTTCCTAATTTGGAGAGATATGATTTGAGAATGATGAGAGAGTCAATTAAAATATTAAAAAGACCCTACTGGTTAAAATAGGGTTGATGAAACACAACATATTCCAGCAATATATAGAGCTCTCATTTTATGTATGTCTTTTAATATTGACTTTAAATTAATAGGTGGTAAAACTAAGATAAATATACTTTTTGATAAACCTCATATTCTGAATACTACGCTATTTCATGCTGATTCTCATGCTTCATCTCACAATCAGTCATGTTGCAGTTTGAGATCAAACAAATTCTCTTTCAAGATTTTACCTTGAGAATGACAGATGCTAGTTTGTCAAAATATCAGTATATAATAGAACATAATACAAGTTTTTACCAAAAATATTATATATATATATTGTACCAAGGTACAGTACATCGCCATCGAATATGTAGTATTCTGTAAAAGTAATAATATTTAATAATCTCACCTTTAAAAAATAAAGTGAGAAAATTAAGTTAAAATAAAAGTTAAATGTTGAAGGAAAAAAAATTAAAAACAAAAGAGTAGGGGGGAGGGTTTGTTAAAGAAAAAATGAATCATAAACGATTTTAAAAGGAGGGTAAATATATATATATATTAAAAAGTGAAATAAAAATGATTTAATATTATTTTTGATTACTTCATAATAAAAAGTAATAAAGAAAAATTCATTTTGTTTTATAATAAAATAATTAAATGTGTGGTGTGTAAAAGTTTTGAAAAAAAAAAGAAAGCTCAATCAGAGTGAGGTAAAAGTACAATGATTTCACAAGATAAAAAGTCCTGGATATAAACAAACTTTGTCATTGCTAAGACTGCTTTAATTTCAACATTCCATTATTATTATATTTTAAAAATATTTCAAAATATTTTATAAAATCAAAGAATCAAAAGAAAACTATATAAATTGCTATTCAAACAAAATGATGCATTGTTAAATTCATCGTAGCATGCAACTAACTGGAATCTTCTCTTCAATCCCATCAGCAGATAGTTCAGAGAGAAAACAAGTTCGGGTAAAGTCAACAGAGTGTTTATGCTGAGAGCCATGAATGCCATGTAACGTCATGAATTCAGGGAAGATTTTCATAGACTTTAGTGCTAACCGGTTAGAGATAACATTCTATAAAAATTACATTTTGCAGTATGTATGTCAGAACAGATTTCAAATCCTAGGTAATGTTTACTTTTCCTATTCCTTAATTTTTATTTTTCTAAAAATATGATAAATAAATAAAGAAAACTTTCAACTTTATCGACTAGTATCTGGAAGATATAAATGATATTGGCTTCTGCATTTAACTTTATTCAGAGACATTAATTGTATGCATGTGTGAATTTTAATTTAATATGTTATGTATATTTTTAGTTATTTATAATGTATTAAAATATTTATTTAAATGAAAAAAGTGTGCGTGGTTGAATTATAAAATAAAATAATTATTTTTAGAAAAAAAATGATTTAAACTCTCATTGAAATATTTATATTGATATATGAATACGCATATTTATGCTGAAATAATATTTTAATAAAGTGGGAATGGAAAGACTTAATTATTATTGAAAAATGATTAAGTTACAATGAAAATAATAGGGATTTTTTTTTTTTTAAATAAGGATTTGTTATTTAAGGATGCCAAATTTATCGGACGTAAATCATCATTATTATTAAAAATAGAATTTTTACATTGGGCAGAGTTTTTTTTTTATTATTTTCCATATGTCATAGCATCGGCCGGGACGCGAATCCACACCCGTCTGCAACCAACTACTTGCTTGCAAGGCGGGTGCGATGACCTCTCGGCTAACAACGCTTGACAGTTTTTTTTTTTTTTAAAGGCAGATTCAGTATACAACTATTTATACTTTTTAGTCTCCCCTACATATGACAGGTAACACCCAGCAATTTTTTTTTATATATTATATTACGCAAATTACTTCTTTCTAATAAATCTTTTGAATTATTAATTATTCTATTTAAATTACCCAATCCATAAAATGAAACATTATATTTTTTATTATAAACTTTTTTCATAAATTTCACGTGATTATTATTATAAAAAGGCAAAGAAATCCATTTGCTGCTTTAAATTTTGAAATTTGAACTGAGTTGAAAATGATTATGAATATAATTGGAAATATTTTTTTTCTATTTTTTTATTTATATTATAAGTCATTTACCGTTCTTTGGAATATACTGAAGTTTTGTTATGTATATTGTTACTATCAAAAATATATACCATATACTAGCGATTGTAATTAATATAATATAGATATACCAGTAGGTATTTTAACTATATTAGTTATTTACATTCATATCGGCCATTCAAACTAATTGTGCAAACGCTTTGCGAGTGTTAAATAATAAATGAATGCCTTCTGATCAATACAAGATATAGAATTTATGCAGGAATAAAAAGAATCCTCTTATTCCTACGACTCAAATATTTATATATGAGCAAATCTGAAGTACTTGCACAGAAGGCGTGACAATAGAACGGTCACTTTTAAATCACCATATACAAAGTCTGAACGAATGACGCGATGAAATTTCCTAGAATTTACTAAACGTCATTCCAACTGAAACTTAATCATATATATAAGTAAGCATTTATTTTTATAGCGTCTGCATTGTAATTGAATAAAAAATGATAGTGAAATCAATATAGTGACATTACACTTATCCCTAAGAATATATTGTGTTAACAAAGAGAAATCATTTTTCCTCTTTCCCCATATATAAAACACTATTCATAGTCACACACTGGCCCTATTTGTAACCCAATATAAAATATCAATAAATTACATATTAAAAAACATCAAGCTGAAAAAAAAATCAAACTCTTATCTTTTATCCAGTATTACTTATATGCATGTGTTTACCTGGGTGGCACTAGGCTGTCTAAACCTAGATAAAGTTATATCATATACCTATTTATACATGTACTTGGTTCAAATCCAATTGGTACAATATTTATAACACATGCAATGGTATGAAGGAAAAACAACATCCTTATACTTTATTTGTGTGAATAAATTTATAAGATTTTAATATCATAAATTTACACTTAATATTTTCACACATATTACCAACTCAGTTTAAGTATGATAGGTTAATAGATTTATCAGATGTTCCAATGATAGACATATCTCTTCCTAATAGCTCACAAGCAGACATAGTGAGAACCAATATTTATATATGGTCATTAAACCCATTTATTTATCCTGTTTATTATTAATAATAAGCAATGATGATGATGATGATTCTATCCACAGCTTTACAATTAACTCATAACATCAGATACTATATATTATAAACCTATAATTATTTATCTAAAATAGAAAGAAAGAGAAAGAGAGTTGTTTTTGTAAAAAGATTGGTTAATAGTCATTGATTAAATATATAATTAAAATTTATATTAGCAGCTCTTTTACTTTGAGGCACAGATGGTTTCAATGAGCAAAGAGTCCAATGATTTTAAAGTCAGCTTGTTGATGAAAGTTTAAAATTTGAGAGCAGCTACACACAAATATGTAATGCACATATATTTACCAACTAATGCCATTTACTGGAATAGTCCTATTCTGGCTTGGACTTGTGATTATTTTACTGCAATGATGATGGTGAAATCACTTGTTTCCATTGGTACTGGAATAGTTTCTCCATTTCATCTAAGTATAATTAGTTTTAATAAACCATGGATATTTGCTGCTTTCAAAATATTTTAACATTCTGCTTTGGTTTAAACCTACCAAATGGCATAAATAAAATAGCATGGTTTCACAGATTTTAGAATTTTACTTCTAAATACATTTTAGATTTACTAGCACATATAAAATAATAACTTTCTTTCTTCTTATTTGGCAGTCAGTTATAAGATGATTTAAATATTCTGAATGCAAACACTTCAGATTTAAATCGTTTTCTGGATGATCAATGGGGTTCTCATTATATATATATATATATATATATATATAATGAGAACCCCATAATATAATATATATATATATATATATATATATATATATATATTGTAACCATTCGATTGTTGTCCCAACTACATAATATCACCAAAACAGAAGTGCGCTAATAATTGTAACCTCGATCACCGATCAATTCCCGCTGCACATTGTCAGCTATTAAGAGCTGTAACCAAAAGCATATCATGCTATTTACATTATGCATCAAAGACCACAACCAACATCTGGAGCAACTTACCACAGACCAAACCAATGATATAACATAAACTTTTTATGATTTAATTTGATTGCAGCCAGGGTGTACCGCGAAGACCTATCATAGTAGTATGATAAAATACATTAAACAAATTATAAGTATGTAATGTTATTATCTTTCAAACCTTAATTTGCGATTTTCATTGTATGAGACCCAATGGCCGACCATGTACAAGATGGCATAATTTGTGGAACTACATAAGATTATGAAATTTTAAACCATCTATATGATTTTTTAATACAAATGCTAGTCCAGGTAAAGCTTTGCAATAAATAAACATAAATACTTGGGTTTTTTTTTTATAGTTTACTATATCACTGAGACTCTTATTATACTGACAAATGACAATTTAAAAACGTTAAGTAAATATATTCAATCATGTCATTATCTGGTAAATCTGTTTACAGGTTTAATAATCAATTTATATTGTATACTAGAATCAACTACGCAAAGCTAAAATGATGGAAAAGGTAAATGGGATTTTATTGTACCTTACACATCATAAACTACCAAAGACGAAAAGCATCCAAATGTTTTCTCAAAATATCACTAAACTCTTATATCATGTTGACGATAGTATGTACTTCAATGTATGCTCTATCCAAGGTTTATGATTTCTGATTTTACGAATGACAAATAGCAACGGCACAGTAAGTTTAATTATAAATCAGCGTTTATTTACAAATTTATGAATAATAAGTAATTAATTCTAATGTTATAATTAAAGACATAAATAAACAAATAAAATAAATAAATTATAATTCCATCGACTTTCTTCAATAACATATCATAGGTACGGTTTTTAAAAACCTAATCATACCTTATATTTCAATTTGATATAATGAATGTATTGAGGAAATTATACTAAATTCAACATCAACTCATGAAACATCTAATGTCATTTCCAGATTCAATAAATCTATACCGTAAACTTATAATAATATAATAAATAATATTATATCTGTAGGATTTAGCTATAATGCAATCATTAAATAAAGTGAAAATTTAAACTTACATTCAAGTAAATAATAATCAACCAACAGTTAATTATTATGAGGTAACTTGAAAAGAATGTCCTGCTACAATTTAATAATCTAACTTATAAATTATACTTACAAATGGAAGAAGATGATTTAGTAGAATAACTAAAATACTTTGCCCAACTTATATCTATGAAGTAAAACCATATTCCTGTGGATGCATTCATCTACACATATGAATTAAATAACACTAAACGCTTTGTGGATTTATATACCATCATAAAGTAATAAGTATAATTACACAATTCCGCGGATTAACCACCAGCACAGGAATGAGTGTAAAATACAAAAAATGGCAATTAAGTAATCTGCGGATTAACCATCGGCACAGATTAATGCCTTTTAACATTATAAAACAACATTACTATTTACTTCACATTAAAGTGCAAAATCATCCTCCTCAGTTATTCTGACCATTCAGAAAACACTAACATTTTAGCAAATGTGGGTTCTTGCATAATAAAATGTTACGCTAATCAGGACAACTAATGTACTAACTTATCTTGCTTAAGATAAAACATATGTAATATAATATAAGTAATATTAGTATAGGAATAGAAATCTGGAAAGACTCACAAAATACCTCATAAAAATTGATACATCTCATAAATTCATTTAGTACTTTTCAAGTTTTTTCGCAAGCGCTATTCTCTTGAATAAGTATTCTATTCAACCCCTATTAATTTAAACTTAATAAAATATAACTTATGAACTTCACATGCAAGTTCATCTAATGATAAAATTAAAGTAATGCATTATTCATCAAATACATAAAATCTAACAGGTGTGTGTATGATATAAATTAAATGTATAGCATATTATAGTTCAATACATGAATTCTAGCAGGTGTGTGTATCACAAATTAAATTGTATAGCATTTTATAACTACAAATATGATCCGTGAAATCCATGTACGATGTGTCGAACAATAAATATACGAAGTAATAGCTACAATTATAGTTGAATTCCATACATGTAATTTTATCCATTTGTATTAGTTATTATAAGCACTATTAGATTAACGATTTTACGTGGCTCCATAAACATGAAACAATTCCAAAACATGACACGCAGAGTTTAAATGAAAATGTTTTTTCATAAGTTATTAATTTCTACATTTCTCTATTAAAACTGTTCCAAGTTTATCACATCCATGCTAATATTTATTTATCCACGCTTAAATCTAGGAATACTAATTATAGCAATTAATTTAATCATTCCAAACTGACGATAAAATTAGAAAATAGCTTTGATTAATTATTTGAAGACTGTTTTTATTATCCAAATGGTAAACAAATTAACTAGCAAATATATTACTGGCATTGCAAAGTTAAATATCAATCAATACTATATTTTTTATTAAAATTATAAACGGAAATATTAAACTATGTTAATAACTTTAACATTTTACTTTAATTTAAACTTCTTCTTTTTTAAAAAGCAAATTTTCATATTTATAAAACTTCTGTAATTAAAATACTTATTTAATTTTTCCAAATTGTAGAATAATAAATATTTTAAAACATACCAAAATCTTGCAATTAATTCTGCTTTTAAACTGGAAAGCTCCGACATATTTCAAATGTAATATTGGAAAATTATTACTGGCGATTTGATCCACCTGGCTAGCCGACTTGAACAGACTTTTAAATTTAGCAATTCATCTTATTATTAAATACCACTATGTTATTTTTACGTTTATAGAAAACTTTGTGGTAATCCGTTTACTTGTTAACTATTTTAAAATAAGCTTATCATATTTACACCATTTGCCTTTTACCATTTTCTTTTCTTTCTCCCCCCCCCCCCAAAAGCAACACTATCAGACGATCTTTTTTTTAATTCGCGCTCCTTTCTTTTTTACATTGAAACGCATACGTAATTACTGTATTTATTTTTAATAATTAAATTTAGTTGAACAAATGGTTTTTTTTTAATTCAATGGAAATAATTTTTAAGACCATTTTAAACAAATAAAAATTATTATTATTTTTAATAATATTTTACCAAATTTAATGTGTTGTCAAAATTTTTAAAAAGTTAAACATTTTGATATGAATTAGTATATGGAAAGAAGCAATTTAAATTTATTAAAATAATATAGACAACAAGTAAGGCAAAATATTACCCATTCTCTCTAATAAATTATTTTGAATATGAGAGAGTAATCTGTTCAAAGTGCAAATCAAGCCAATCAAATCACCAAAAGAAGACAGAGAAATTTTTATACCAGTTACATCAATTATTATATTTTATACTAAAATATATGGTTACAATATATATATATATATATATATATATATATGTATATATATATATATTTAGGGGTTATATATATATATATATATATATATATATTGTAACCCCTCATCATCGATCACCAACACCTTTCCTACCTTTCCTAACCAAAAATACCTGGGGGTGCCAATTCTATAAATCCAGAAAAAACTATTGATCTAATTTTACCTTAAAACTATTAATGAGGCTCTTAAATTAAGTGTTACCTTAGCTTAGCTCACTTGAAGGATACAAAAGTCTATGAGATGTAAAATGTAAATTAGACGTGGGAGAAAATATTATAATTAATAAGAACAACACATCTACTAAATTCTATAATAAATAAGAATTAAATTGGTAAAATTCTACCATCTAAATTAACAAGTTATAGTATATACTTCACCTCCTCCTATCATCCACGTGCATTGAATAACATCTACTATATTAGAAAATTAAATTAATAAATATAATGTACTGTTTAGTAACTATACTGTACAGCAAGTTGGAACTGAGCAGAAAATAAACCTAACATTACTGAACTTTTAATTATTCAATAATCTAAACTAGTTAATTGAATTAATATTTAATCTGAATTAATAATTGAATATTTCAGGGAATTAATTTATTGCATGGCTGAATTTTAAGTCTTTACTTTTCAACAACTATTTACTATTATGAAAGTAATGATGGAAATTAAGCAATACCCTAACAAAATAATGGTAGTTAGATAATGAAAGAAATAGGGTACATTTTGATTTCAATACATCATCTAAACAATAACTGAATGACAAAACTTTTAGAGAATCAGTAAATAATTAACATTACATACATTGTTTGGATCAAGGAAATCAACATCATCATATCTGGTAATTGTTCATCATTAAATTAAATGATAAGTGTAATCATATCATATTAGATAAAGTAAATGTGTGTGCATGTGTGGAAATATGAACTACAAATGTATGTCAAAGAAGAATTCTGAATCAACTTTGAATAATAAAACATTTATTTACAAATTGTTAAGCAAACATTTAGTTGTTTTTTGTTTTTTTTATAATTTGTGCAGGTACAGGTTCTAAATGTATTTAACATCAATAGTTGAAAAGTTAACTTGAGAGCAGATAACATAAGATAACTTTCTATCTTCTGTTCTAACACATCCCAGCTATCAAGGCATTTTGATAGACTTATGGAAAACACATTTTATTTTCAATGCTAAAATAATACACCAAAATTAACTCTTTACATTTCTTTTGTAAAATTATTTAAGTTATCAGTGAATTCTGATAAACATATGTTGCTAAAACGATATAATCCTACACTTCAGACAATAAAATACAAAAAATACTTTATATTTGACATCTTGTTTTTAGCACTCTTAAGCTATCAATTAAATTAATAGGTCTATGAGAAATAACATACAGTTAAATATTTATACTAAATTATATGATGAAACTGAAATTTTTGGAATTATACTTCAAACGCACATTAATTAAAATTAGAAGGGTTTGAATCCTAGAATAAGTATAAAATAATAAGATCAAACTATACTTTGCAAAATTGAAATAAATAATTATATTAATTAACTATACATTGTCTTTACAAAATAGACATAAAATATTATATTAATTGACTATATTTTGTATTCTTTTGCTTGCTCACTCATATGATGATTAAATGTTATGAAAGTTGATGATATAAAATTTAAAGAATAAATATAAAATGATTTGAAATAATAATTAAAGTTATACATTAATGATGGATTTTTCCATATCATGTAAATTAATATATTATGCATGTGTCTAAATTATGCTGTCTGTCATAAATAAATAATTAACTTTAATCAATCCAATCAGTTTACTTACGAACTTGTAATAAAATCATAATATTGATGATGACAATGACCAACCAAGCTTTAACACTTCTTCTACTACAGTGGTTTTGTGAGAATATCAATTCTGCTTTTATTTTCCTTTTTATCAACAAATTATCTGGCACTTGGCTATGAGTAAAATATGAAAACATTCCATAAGACACATGGGGATAAAAGATTCACAATTATCATCATATAAATAACAATACAATAACTCCCAAGTCTAACTTGTGAGACTAAAATAAACTGGTGTGAACAAATTCTCATCACCAAAAATAAGGGAAATAAAATATGTGGCTTCTTAGACTCTAATTCATAAAAGACAACTATCAAAACTGGAGGATTCTATCTACCCCTAACAAATACTTCAATAAGCAAAAGGTAGATTTTACTTTATCACATACAATATAATATGCAATCTACCCATGTCAAGTATTCAAATAATTAAAAGAGGAGAGATTACTCAATCCCATAAGATACTATATAACCTAACTAACTTCATGCTACATAGCCACTAAATACATTTCTATCCAAGCATAATAAAAAAAACAATAAATTCATATTTAAGTAAATTTCAAATCTTTCCAATTTCAATTGGCACATTTTAACTCTCCAAAACCGATGGCATTATATCATTTTACTTTTAATTCAAACATTATCATATCTGGATTCAATAATATACACACATATATAAGCATAATAAAGCACTAACAAATTTTAAATACCATTAGATAAAGAACTACTGTAAAAATATGAATTAATAATTGTAAAAGTAATAATGAATAACTATTTCATATCTGATAAATATAATATTTATAACTTGGAAACATACTAATTATGGTTGAAAAGCAAGACAAAAATAATTTCTACTTGCAAGGTAAGACAAAATAATTCTTTTTATAATGCATTTTCATTAGCACAAAATTAAAGTAAAAGTTTGGTTTAAGATAAACCAACAAATCTTTAAATTCTAGATTAAATAATTATTGAAAATAATTATTTTATAATCTATTGAAAATGCAAAGATATACTATAAAAATATATATAATGAGCTTTTTTTAAAAAGAGCCATTCACACCTTCGACATTAAATGGATGTCTCCATTTTTAACATGCACGTTTATGTATAATACGAGCACATGATAAAATTTATACTAAAATAATGAAAATTACCTTGCATAATATTTTCTTTATATTATACTTTATGAGAAATTCTTGAAGCAACAGTAATAAATATAATAAAAAAAAATACTATCAAATAATAATAATTATTAAAGTTCTTTTTTTTCCTCTTCTTGGTTGAAAAATGAAAAGTTTATCTACACTTTGTAAATTATGTCTCTTGGTTATGTACTAAATAATGATAATAATAAATGAGATAAAGGTAAATATTGATGAACACATAACACATTCCTGCAGGAATACAAATAATATTATTTTGGATTTAGAATAGCAGTATTCAATGTTCTTGACAAAGCTAATGAAACTACTGTTAACATTATGTATAGGAAAATTCTTTATTAAGCAATAAAGATTTAATTACTACATAGGTAAAGCAATAATTTATTTCTTTATTTGTGAGATATATTTAAGCATTTGTTTTATATTTTCAGAGGCCATTCATAAACACATATAATTATTTAGTTTATAAAATTCACTTCAATTCCCGTAAGTATAGTATTTTAAATAAAGAAATCCCACTGCACATGAGGAGAACATTTAATAAAAGTAAGTCTTATTCAGTTTTATACTGTTTTTATAAGTTCATCTTTCAAAGCATCTGTTGAATTACATATTTATTCTTATTTTCAGATAAGCACAAATATAAATAGTCAGACAAGTGTTCCAATAATAATGATTATAAAATAACTTTCTTCTTTCATAACTAGCAAAAATTTATAACTAAGAGTTCTTGATATTTGTTTAATAAACCAGTTTGTACATTTTCAGAAATAATAAAAGTATTCATATGCTTCAGCCACTCCATTAATATTATAATTAAAATTTAGGAAAAATAATCTTGAAAAATAAACAGCATTTTCCGTACTTCTTTAAAATTACATTAATATTTAAATAAAGCAATTTTAAAATACAATTAGGCATTTCCATTTCTTTTTCAATAATAGCAATTAAATTTAAATAATTTATCTTGTATACACACATACACATTTTAAATAATGATTTGAAAATTTAAACAGTTAATTAAGAGTAAAGATTAATGTACCTCTACAGTCATTTTATGTTCTGATATTTAGAAACCAATAATACTTTTTCACTGTCAAACTTGGTCTTGGAAGAATCAGCTTAGAATAAAAAAATGTACTATTAAAACTTTGTTCAGCAAGTGAATTGGATTTCAATCAGTAGTAGAGCAGCCCCTATTGAATTGTAATCAATTCTTTGTATAGATCCCAGAACATTACACAAACATCTATTCTTTCAATAATCCAAGATCATTTGAAAGTTCAAAGGTCACCAGATAAAGAACTACTCCACCCATTGCACTAAGGTTTTTAATTAGAAGAATTTTATGCAAGAAACTTTCTTGTCTTGAAAAAGAAAAAAAGAAGAAGAAATCATTTTGTCTATCAAAAAATGTTAAATATTAAATTGAACTAAGAATTAAATATTCTGTATTTTTAAAGGAACAGAATAAAACTAATGACAATTATTTTAACAAAAAAAATATTTGAGCATAACTGTTGTTTAATAATTCATTAGTCCAGTAATCCATGAATTCAATTAAAATGTAATTAAGCTGTTTTTTTAATTATTAGTAGTAAAATTAGATATGTGGATATGAGTCATGATAATTGATGGTTTAATAAAGCACATGAATGAAAAATGAAGTTGAACAATAGCACAGACATACATGAATATTTACAAATAATGTATTACAGACACTAAACTAATATGACTGAAATGATAATTTTAATTATGATGTGTTAAACATATTTCACTGTTTATACTATAGATTAAAATATTATAAGCAAATGAACTATAAAATCATCCAAACACATCCCAATACTGTTCTGCAGACAAATAAAACAAATTAGAATTAGCTCAAACTAGACTGACTACTTTTGTGAGAAGCCACCCCCTTTCTAGCCTTAATTATACACTAAAGTAAGATATTAAACATCTAATAATTTTCAAATTACATCTACAAGTGTCTCAAAATCTCACATATTTTTGTTACTAGAAACACCTGGACAGTCATAGCTGAACAAGGTGTCGTCTGTTTTTCATATTTTCTGTGAATTGATATTTTTTTTTAAATTTATTGTTAGCAAGAAATCCAAAAATATATTGATCCTGTCATCTCACAGCTGATCAATTAGTATTTCTTTGTATCTATCCTCAAAACATGGCCCCTTTTCTCATGCCTAAAATTGACATTACTTGTTCTCTTATCAATACCTGTCCTCAATTTGAAAAGGCTAAGTGAAACATTAACTTTTGCATACATAATAAAACAAGTTGGTTGTAAATAACATAACTCTTTTTAAACAATATAACTTTTTTATAAAAATTATAAATGATTTAGATAAAACCCTTTTCTTTAAATGTATCTGTAAATGTTTTGAGTATATGTCATTAAATACAGGCACACAACCTTCCATGTGCAAACATACCAAACCTGGCTATTAAAAATAATCTGTATAATTTAAAAGCTACAAATGAAAATTCATAAATAACTAAAACAACTGTTAGAATGAAATATTAAAAAATATTATAATCTAGTAACATAAATTAGATTAAAGAAGGTTAATAAGCAAAATTAGAAAAAAGTCATTCATTGAGTCTGTTTGCACAGAAAACTGTTTCTATGTGCTAACTATATAACTAATAGATATGTAAATTATAGGTTGTTTTTAATTAATAAATCAGTTGAATAAAATATATTTCTCCAGCATTCAGAGGAATTGGGGAATTTATTTTGAAGTGTTTGAATTAAATATCCTACAGGTTCCTTCTTCTACAAAGAAAAAAAATGTGATGATTTGTTTTGAATTGTATAACTGCAAGAAATCATATACAAAAATGTACAATCCTTCCCTCTTTCATTTTCATGAGATATTTATAGTGTAGATGTATATGTCTTACAATCCTGCTTCCCTTAATTCTCATGAGATATTTAGAGTATAAATCTATATGTCTTATAATCCTTCCTTCTTTCATTGTCATGGGATATTTATATTATAAATCTATATATCTTATAATTATTTCCTTTTTTTTTATGGGGTATTTATACTATAAATCTACATACCATACGATTCTTCTCTCTTTCATTTCTTCATTTGATTAGTCTGACTATCTATATTCTCATTTAGTTTCTCATTCACTACTTTATTTTGATAAGTCTGACTATTTATTTTCATTTTTAAAATATGCTACTTGTATGTCCACTATTTTAATATCTTCTGCCTGGAATTCTTTATCCCACCTTTCTTGTGACTTCACTACTTTGTCTACTAATATGTTGAATTGAGTATTACATTTGCATTTATCACCAAATTCCTGAGTCATACTTTCTAGTCTCTTTTCAAACTTTCCAAATTTATCATTGGAGATCCTAAACCTCTCATTCTAGTTCCATGTTTATTTTCAAATAATGATTATCTAATTTACATTCCAATCTGTTAAATGTGCTATTTAGCTTTTGAATTATTTTTTTCAAAAATGTTGGGATTGACCATTCACTTTCCCATTTATTGCATTAAATTGCATACATTGTTGCGTGTTCATTTCTTTAATTTGATATAACAGCATTTAGAACGTATCTGGTTCACTACATACTTTGCTAGACTCCATGTTGCTCTGGTTTTTATAATGTTTATTATTTATTTAATATTTTCAAGTAATATGTAATATTTTGTAATCAAATTTCAAATTGTTTTGTCTTTGGGTTGGTTGACCATGAAGAACCTGCACATCTATTCCCCTTCTGAGACACATTCTCTACTGACTGATTTGCCTGTTATTACCTTGCTTTCTTCTGCTTTCATAAAAATGTAATATCCATTATCTAATAAACCATCCAACAATAATTTATAAAACACATGCATATATTCATAATGGAGTTCATATTTCTAGTTATATACTCATCTATTCTTTTAGAGATCTGATAGATACTAACATCCAACTGAATGATTAGCAGTTCACAATTCTGAGACAAATAAAAGAATTCAGTCACAGCACTTTAAGTACACCATGAACTACGAACATTCAGAAAGCTATCCCAATTTAATTAATCATTTTAGATTACCATGACCCTTTATAAAATAGTGCAAACCTTGTTACAATGCACCACTTCTTTAAAATCTTAGGGTCTGGAAATTTATAAGAAAAACGATACCTTGCTCAATTTCTTGGAGTCTTATGGGCTGAGATCATGGCAGGACTTGTGTTAACTGCTTCATGATAAAAAGAACAAAGCATTAACCAGGGTTGAAGTAGTGAATGAGATTAATCAGTCATGAGTGTCATGAATACATCACATCCTCAATGCAATGACAAAACTCTCCATCCATCTTCAAAACTGAAATACAACCAACCAATGTCTAACAATCAAATATCCAATTCAACCTCCAAAATCATAGATTGAACTATCAATATGTATGTCTCTATCTCACAACAATATTTCATTAATAACCAAAATGTTTAATAACTTACTATTAATATTTATGCTGAGTGAAGTTGTGATACATATATACTATTGTATAATTGGAAACCTAAGCTGTTTCAAGGCTGTATTCATTTATCAACATCAATGAAAAAATGAGACAATAATAAACATCATCATCTAAAAGTCTAAAATAAACATAAGGCCAAAATATTTGTAAACAAAAAAAAAACTTTTTTGACTAAACATCTAAATTCTAT
Source organism: Epiperipatus broadwayi (assembly GCA_028023455.1). NCBI lineage: Eukaryota > Metazoa > Onychophora > Udeonychophora > Euonychophora > Peripatidae > Epiperipatus > Epiperipatus broadwayi. The sequence goes on along the minus strand of JAQFVV010000046.1, from coordinate 5,143,176 downwards.
CTTTATCATGATTCCTTTTACCTGAAGCCCTTATTTGTAAAGCCATCGTAACTATAAAAATATATACAATATACTAGACATTGCATCTAATATAATAATAGATATACCAGTAGTTATTGTAACTATATAAATAAATATTATGTATTGTAAATGAATAAAAATGATAGTGAAATCAATATAGTGACCTTACACTTATCTCTAACAATATATTCTGTCAACCAAGAAAAACCCTTTCCTCTTTCCACATATATAAAACACTGGTGCTATTTGTAACTAATTAAAAATATCAATAAATTAAATATTAAATATCATCAAGATGAAAAAAAAAGGAAATAAAACTCTTATCTTTTATTCAGTTTTACTTATATTGACGTGTTTTACCTGGATGCCACCAGGCTGTCTAAACCTAGATAAAGCTATATCATATACCTATTTATACATGTAACTGGTTCAAACCCAATTGATACAATATGTATAACACACTAGTATAAGCGGAATATAGCATTTTTATATTTTAGTTGTGCAAATAAAATTATAAGGTTTTAGTGTCATAAATTCACACTTAATATTCTCACTGGTGTTACCAGCTCATTTTAAGTATGATAGATTTATAGATTTATCATATGTATCGGTGTTAGTCATGTCTCTTTCTAATAGCACACAAACAGACATAGTGAGAACCATTATTTATATATAGCCATTAAACCCAATTACCTAACCTATTTATTAATAATAATATAATGTTGATAATGATGGTGATTCTATCCACAGCTTTACAATTAACCCACAACAACAGATCATATGTACTATAAATCAATAATTATTTATTTAAAACATTGTAACATTTAAATTATGTCTTGAAATATGTATTACCAATTGAAACATATCAATGATGATGATAATCACAATTAACAAAATAATGAATAAATCTTAAGAAAAGTATATCCTCTTTTAATAAAAATAAATTAACATTTAGTACTGATTGATTTTTAAAAATATGGTTAAACATTTATATAATTAACAATGATAAATTGTTTACATTTAAATAATAGTTTTAATAATACAAAGATCTTCCCCTTTCCCTTAACCCTTTTCCCACCTCTTACGAGGCCTCTCGTCGACATCTGATGTCACTCTAACTCTGCCAGTTCTTATGCTAAAATATTCGTTTGACAGGTATTGGTTAGGTTTTTAAAAGTTCTGTAAGATGGTGCCCTCTTCCGAATTATTTTACAAGTAAAAAATCAAAAAAAAAACTGTATTTAAACCTAAACAAAGAAAGAACATTGTCAGTCATTGGTTGTCAGCGAGCTCTCAGCCGAAAAAGACATTCTGATTGGCTGGAAAGAACAAAGAAACTGCCTGATCAAAGAAAATAAAGAAAAACGCTGAGATTTTAATTTCGAATGCAATTTTAAGTATTAAAAAAATATAATTTCAGAAATTAAACTAGTTTTTTAAAAAAATATACTAAAAAAACAAAATTATTTTCGAAAAATATTGTAGATTTTAGTAAAAATATTTAAGATTTAGCAAAAAAAAAAATCTTTACTTTTCCAGAATGTAACATTAAAAAAAAGTGTTTGCGTCACCACTTTTTTGTTTAGACATTCGCTTTATATTTGCCGAAATTGAATATATTTTATAATAAATAAATAACAATTTATTTTTGAAAGAACTTTCGTTCTCTTTCAATACCCTGAAAAATTAGTAATATACTTTTTTATAAATGTATCTGAGTTGAATTTAATATTATAGGCGAATATGTTTTAACAATAGGCTTTGTCTTCAGTTTGTGAGTTGGCCAATTAAAAGATTTGATTTTTACCTCATACAACCAATAATATAATTAGTGGTTTAAGGGTTAAGGACAATTACTCAATGTTCATATCACCGAGTGCAATGTGTGTGCATCAATATCTATAGTGGATAAATTAAATTCTCATATCCTAAAAAAATTTCATTAAAAAACTAAACACTTTATGTGTGTACATATTTTCCTATTGCATATAACATATATTTTTATCTTTATTACTTTAAACAAAATATTAAAAGAGAGAACTAATGAGAGAAGAGTTAGTCACATTATAGACATTAGAGCATTTAAAAAAATAGCTTCAAGTTACCTATCTAACTGTCCACTGATTTAGGTCATTAATTACTTAAAAAATATATTTCCCTAATGCTAAATATCTACTGATTTTTAACATTCAGGCTCATGATACATATATATGTAAATAAGCATAATTATATTACAATGTGTGTGTAAATGTTAAATCCCTACATAAATAAACACTATTAACCTTCTTTGTCATACAATATTAATCCACATTTTATTATATATAAATCAATGTAAAATAAAAACATTTTATTAAAATAAAATACACACATAAATGGTTACATTTAATAATTTGAAAGTACATTATTCATCAATAATGCATTAACTATTGTTACTAAAATTCTTTTATAATTGATTTTCATTAAGGTTCAAGGATTTACAGAGAGAGACAAATGGATTTATTATTAATATGATTGATTAGTAGTCACTGAAAATATATATACACCTGGGTCTCTTTTTACATGGACTTATTTAACAGGATTTTGAAGTTACGCCATTCCTGTTTCACCGGAAGTCGAACTCCGATAATGCACTATTACTTTAAATAATAAATTTCGCGCATTTACATTATATTGAAACTAATAGCACATTATTGGAATTTGACTTTCATCTTAGTAATTTCAATATTTTCATTGCTTTATAATAGTAAGATTGGTAATACAGCATTGATTGATCCATGCCATAAGATGGCACTGTTGCTACGCTAAAGCACATAAATATGCTGTTTACAAGGCCGCTCATAGATCTTACGGCCTAGTAAACTGTTCAACCACTAAGATGTTGAAGTGCACCCATTACCCCAACATTTCTACTATGTTAAACATTATTAGCGATGAGTATGCAAGACTCTCTATAGACATTACTCTTAACTATTGTACAGCATATGATGTGAATGTTTCTGTATTTTGAATGTCGAAAACTATATTATAAGGTTTTTTTTTTGTTGGCTTCAATGTATTTTTTTTTATTTTCGTTTGTAAAAAGTGTAACGATTTTCCAAACGCCCCTGGTTTCATTGTCAGGGGTCAGAATTCAGTTAATGAGGATTGTTAGTCACAATTTGGCAAAGTTCATGATCAAGTCACGCACTTTCCGACATTTTTTTGAGATCAAAACATTTCAATGGCAGACTACAAAAGCAGATGTGGTGGCCTTTCTTCAACAGAGAAATATTCTCCTCACCCAGAAGAACTGCCTTTGTGGTAGTTTAATGAAAGTAAAAAGCCAAAAAAATAAATAAAAAAAGTTACTTTAAAAAAAAAAAGAAAACCGTAATCAAAAGCAGAAAAAAAAAAGTTTCTTTAAAAAAAAAAAAAGAAAGACCATAATCCAATTTTGTTAAACAACAAGTTTTACCAAAAAAATAAAGAAGAAAAAGGTTTTTACAAAACGTATTAAAAAAAATATTTAAAAATCAATTTATTTATTTAAAAAAAAAAGAAAATACGATCCCAAAAAAAAAATCCAAACAAAAAAAAAAAAAACCACGATAACATTACAAAATAATAATAATCAAATCAGGCTGGTAACATTATATCTATTGATGTGATGTGATATGATGTATTATGGCTTCTCCTTAAACGAAGTCAAGAATATCTCAGCAATTAAACCCAGACAAACCTGTTAGCCACTTTCTTTTACATTCCCCACTCTAAATTTACCCATAATCTGCTCTATCCCATTTCCACAACATAATTTTTGTCAACTCTATAACCTTTATATCTAAATCCCCCTTATCTTTTCCCAAACCTAGCATAAAAACCAATAATTCACTTTCTGTATAATCACTCTTTTCATATTTATTTTTCCACAACTTCATTATATGTACCCTTTCTGTTTTCAAACATTTACATTCAATTAACAAATGCCTAATATTTTCAATTCCTTCCTTACATAATTTACAAAATAAATAACCCATATTTTTCCATTTACATGTATATTCTTTTGTAGCTAAAGATCCCGTTTGAGCCTTAAACAATAAACTACTTTCCTTACTATTATCATATATTAACTCACACCTAATATTCTGTTTATTTCTATATATATTTAAACTCTTTTTACTCTCCATACTATTTTTCCATCTCTCTAACTCCCTAGTCTTTATTAATAAGTTTATTCTTTTATCCCATTCCTTACTACTGTAACACTCAATAATCCTCTTAACACAATCATCCCATCTTTTGTACAAATATACTGATATAAATTCTTTATCCAAATCTTTTGCATAGCGCATTACCTTTCTCACCCATCTTGTTACCTGCCCTTTACTCATAACCCAATTAAATACTATTTTAGCTATTCTTTTATTATCCATAAACTGCAATCTACCAAACATTTTAATTTTACTTTTTGCATCTCTCATATGAAAACTTGACCATCCCATTTCTCCTTGAATTGCCTCCCTTGCTGTCCATACTTCTGCATCCAATGCATGTCATCCTACTTCCCTTTGAGTTTTTTCTAAATAATCTAATATCTTTTTACTAACATATAATGCATCATTACCATATGTTAACCCTGCTACTGCAACTCCTTTCCATATAATTCTAGCTACATCATATTTATTATATGAAAATACTGTTAATTTCTTTATCAATCCCTTTCTTTTCTTTGCTTCATTTATCAATTTTTTCTCCCATTCATCCAAATAATTTTTATGATTACTTAAAATAATTCCCAAATAACTATATCTATTCACCACACTTAACTTAATATCTCCCAATAAAAATTCTACATCTTCTCTTTCCTCAGTATTAACCATCATTATATTTGATTTTTCTTCACTAAATTTAATCCCCATCTCTTTACCCACTCTTGCACATGTCCTCAACATAACTTCCATATCTTCTCTTTTTTCTGCACACAAAAATATATCATCTGCAAAAAAAAGACCTGACAAAATATATATTCCCTTACTACCTATTAACGGTATCTCTATCTCTCTTCCTAATCTTTCTATTGCTCTTTCCATTTCACTCAAATACAACACAAACAAAATAGGTGACATAGGGCATCCTTGCCTTAGTCCCACACCATTTTTAACTTTAATTGATTCTATATTCTCTAATTGATATATATAATAATTATTTTCATATAATTTCTTAATAATATCTATTAAAGCTTCATACATTCCCAAATTTGCTAAACTTATCCATAATCTATTTCTATTTACTCTATCATATGCCTTCTCTATATCTATAAAACTCATATATAACTGTTTATCTGCATTCCTACTCATATCCATAAGTTGTGTAACTACAAATAAACTATCTCCTATATGCCTATCTAATCTAAAACCTCCTTGCATTTCACCCACTACATTATTCCCTTCCATCCATTTTACAACTTTACTAGCCACCATATACGAGAAAACTTTATATAAAACTGATGTTACCGCTATCAGTCTATAATTATTCAACTTTCTATGATCCTTACCCTTTCCTTTAAATAATAACCTTACTCTTGTATTACTCCAACTACTTGGGAAAACTCTATTCTGTGCCATTTTATTAAAACAGGATAATAACTTTACTTTTGCCCTATATAATAAATTCATTACCATCTCTGATGCCCATCCATCTAAACCTCTTGCCTTCCCACTTTTCAATTTCTTCTCTACCTCATTTAGTTCATTTTCTGAAAAACTAATATTCCCATTACTATATTCTTTCATATTTTCTAATATTCTATCATTCACATTTAACATCTTTTCTATATTCATTACATAACTATTTAAGATTCTCTCTAAATCTTCTCTAGAACTACACTCAGTTCCCTCATCATCTAGTAATACTAACTCTTGCTCCCCTACATTTCTCCTTTTAATATAATTCCAATTTTTTTTACTTCCATCTCTTCCACTTTTATTAATATCCTCCAACAATTTACTATTCAATTTCATTCTCTCTCTATAAATATCTATTTTAGCCAACTTCTTCTTTTCTAAGTACTTTTCCCATTTAGCATTAATATCTTTTTCACTTTCCTTATTTTTAATAGCACACTTATATTCTCTACATGCTTCTTTCCTTTCTTTTACACTTTTACTAATTTTAATTTTTTTATTACTTTTATTCTTTTCAATATTCTCACCTAAAACCCTATTTGCAACTTTTTCTACTTCCTTACACCAATCCTTATACTCATCCCCAACCCACTCTTCCATTATTTCTTCAACTTGTATTTTATACTCTTCCAACTTATTCTTATCATTTACTCTCCATCCACATCTTTCACTATTATTTCTACTTTTATTTCTATTCTCCATCACATTACTAACCATTTCAATTACAATGAAATTATGATCACTAGTGCAGACTTTTTCTTCATTATCAAATACCTTAATTTTCCGTATTTTATTTATTCCCTCTTTCTCTACCAATACATAATCTATTGTGTGAAATATATTATTTCTGGACCATGTGTATTGTCCCTCATAAATATTTAATAAATTTCCAATACTCAAATTCACTTTCTGACAAAAATTCTTCAAAAGCTGTCCATTTTTATTATCTACATCATCAATTTTTTCAATATGTCCATTCATATCCCCTATAACCATTATTCTCTTCCCCTTTTCTTTCAAACTTTGTATATCCTTAACTAAACATTAATATATGTTACTATTCCACTCCAATATAATTTGACTATCTCCAGTAGCTATATAAACTATAGCCACCATCCATTCTTGTCTACCCAACCTTATTTCAAACCACAAGTGTTCTTGACATTTAACAATATTTAAATATTTTTTTGATATAACACCTATACCACCACCCCTTTTTTCTTTTTCTTTTCTATTTATACCCTGCCATACCAACTATTCCAAAATAGGTTCTTCTTCTTCTCTTAAATGTGTTTCCACTACTGCTAATACCTCAAGATCTTCAATTTCAATTGTTTTATTTAATTCCATCCACTTTTCTGGTTTCCTACCACCTTGCATATTCAAAAACCCAATTTTAACAATTTCTTCTTTCCTAACTACTCTTTTATAAATTCTTTTAGTTCTTTCTTCTCCATTACATTTATAAATTACTTTCTTACCATTAATTTTACAAACCCATTCCTTCTCCATATCTATATTTATATCAAAATCAAATTCCTTTTGCTTACTTCTTATATTCCATCCATTCTTTTTAATAATATTACAATTTAAAAACCCACCCCCCTTTATAAGTTTCCCGAAAAAAATTCTTTATAAATCAAACTCCCTAAAACTTCACTTCCTTGTTTTCCTAAATGCAACCCATCTTTACTATATAACTCTCTTTTTCCAATAAAACAATCCCACACATCCACAAACATAACATTATTTCTCTCACACAATTTTTTCAATCTCTCATTTATAGAACATGCCCTATCTAACAAATAACTCTTGTCAAACCTTGGTAATAATCCAACTATTCCTACTCTTCCTTTAATCATAATCAAATTCCTATTCAAATCTACATACTCATCCATTATTCTCTCTGATGATTCTAATAAATTATTAGTCCCCCACCATAACATATACATCTCTACTACCTTGTTTTTTAAATTTATCTGCTACATCCCTAATTCTAGCTCCAGGCAAACATACTCTTACATACCTACTTCTATTTGACCTTGCAATTATATCCCCACATTCTCTAATTAATGAATCTCCTATCAATACTGTTTCATAATCTACTTTTTCTGCTCTATCTATAACATTTTCTAATACCTTCTGGTCCTCCTTATCTATTTCTTCCTTATCATTCCTACTCAATAATTCCTTTATCTCCTCACATTTTATCTCTAATGATTTTAATTTTACTTCTACATCCTTCAATTCTTCCTCTATCTTATTTATTCTTTGACTAATCATCTCCATTATGCTATTACTTTCTCCACCCACTATTCTTCGACTATCTACACTTTGAAAACACTTTCTCACCTCTTTTATCATATTAATACACTGACTGCTTAACCATAAACCATTTACATCCTTCCTAGTCTTATTTAAACATTTCAAGTGATATACCCCATCACATATAGTACATTCTACAATAGCATGCTTAATTTCCTTTTCCCGATTATATAAACATTTTGAAATACAAATATAATCCTTTTTTTTTATTTTACGTTTTTCGAACGTTATATTTTTCTTGAAAGTAAATATTTTAATAACAAATTTACAAAAAAACTAATCAACAAAATAACTTTTAAAAATAAAAAAATAATAATAATTCTATATATAAAATAACAATATATAAATAATAAAACAAAACAAAAAATAAATAATAACTTTTTAAAAAAATTTCTATATATATAAATAACAAACTGAAAAAACTTTAAAACAAATAAAAAACACAAATACTCTTAACCACTAATTATACTTTCACACACAATAATAATTAATAAATATTAATGCTCTCAGACTAAACAAATTAAAAGAAATTTTTTTGTTTGCTTATCTGATAGCAACAGTGCCACCTTATGGCGTAGATCAATCGATGCTGTATTACCATAAGATTTTATGCAATAATGAAATTAAAATCATGATTTCCACATTTTATGTATACACACATTAAATTTTACAAGATTATAATGTAAATTTGTTCAAACATTATGCATGTTAATTTTGCATTTTCAATAACATTCTGTTTTAGCTTTTTTAAAAAGAATGTAATCAATTATTAATCATTTAGTGTCCACAAGTTTATTTTTAAAATGTCAGTAATAGCAGTGGGCACAATTAAATTTGACAATTAAAAATTAAAATCTGATTTTGAATTTGTAATTAACAATTTAAAAATTACTTATGACAACTTGAAATTAATGTGATGTGAAATTTGATTTTTAAATGGAATTGATAATTAAAGACAAAAATAAAAATTTAATTTTTAGTTGTTAGTTTCATAAACAATTAATAAAATCATCATCTCAAAGATTAATTATGTTGTCACCAGACAACCATTGACACAACATGAGTATGAAGATCGCGCTTGTTGTTTGCAAACGAATGTGTTTTCCGGCAAATAGCTATAATAATTAAAATGTGTATAAAAATGTAAATTACTGTACTGTAAATTATGCATAAAATATATTATTTTGAATAAAATTAAATATTATAGTTAAAAAAAGTTTGTCTTATATCAATTTTTTTCACATTTGAATTTTTTTATTAGTCATATTTTATTTTCTTAGTTTTTTGCACAAATTTTAAAGTAATTTTATGGTAGTGCTTTGCTTTTATGAAAATTTTGAAAAATCACAGAGCACATCCCCCCCTTTTCAATGTAAGTTACATCAATTTTTGCACGATTTCATTTGCACATGTTTTCTGAGGAACCTATCTATCGCATAAAATAAGACCCAGGTGTAATTGAAATTCATATTACAAGTGCTTTTACTCTGATGTACAGTCTGTTTCATAGAGCAAAGAGTGCAATGATTTTTAAGTCAGCTTGTTGAAGGTTTACAATTCAACAGCATCCATGCACCAATATGTAATGCACATATAGTTACAAATTATATTAGTTATGTGGAACAGCCCTGTGCTGGCATGGGTTTGTGATTTATTGACTGTGATGATGATGGTGTAATCATGTGCTTCCATAGAAACTATTTGGCACTGGATTGGGTTTTTTTCATTTCTAAGTATAATTACATTTAATAGACCATGGATATTTGCTGCTTTCCATATATTTTAGCATTCTGCTTTGATTTAAACTCAGCAAGGTTTGACAAATTTCAGCATTTTACATATAAATCCTATTTGGATTTATCAGCACAGGTGAAATAATAAGTTTCTTCATTCATATTTGGCAATCAGTTATATGTTGTTTGAAATATTCTGGATTCAAACTGTTCAGATGTGCATCAGTTTATGGAAAGCCAGGGGGCCCTCAATATATATATATATATATATATATATATATATATATATATATTATATATATATATATATATATATATATATATATATATATATATATATATATATATATATATATATATGTGTGTGTGTGTGTGTGTGTATGTGTGTGTGTGTAACCGCCCATTGGTCTGTAGAAAACTTTAAAAAAAACAAAAACAAAGTCTAAGTTCTCCAAATCAATCTAGTTTATTTTTTCCTCCAATGGACTTATAACTTTGTCTGTCTCATGATCTCACAAATTTTTGTTACTAGAAAAAACCTTGAAATACATAACTGTTCGAGTAGTTGTCTGTTTTACATCTTTTATGTAAATTAAAATTTTTTTAAAAAATTTATTGTTAGGAAGAAATACAACAAATATATTGTTCCTGTCATCTCACAACTAATCAATTATTTTTTTTTTTTGCATCTATCTTATAACATGGAAAATCTACTTTAAAAAGTTATTTATAAAAACATAACAGTTGAACAATTTTCTGAAATGGTATTTTTAACAGACTGATATGTTATCAAATGTAGAATTATCCTGTCCAGAACAATAAAATAATATGAGAATACAAGTATGTCAAGAATATAGGTTCAAAATGAATCAAAAATATCATCATTAATGTAAAACAGTTAATATCAATAATAATAGTTTATTTATTTTTTATTGACAAAAACATGTGATGCTTATGCAAAAAGAAAAACTTGAAATTGGTTTACCAAGTGAAATATTGCCCATCCATAATAACTAGAGATAAATTAATCAAGTTTTAGCTCATATATAACAGGTTAATTTTTAAATCAACAAGTATCTATCAACTTTAAATGATATTATACATTTCCAAATTGTCATTGGCAGAAAATTGGTTTTCTATACCTACTATTAAATAAAAATTGTATATATGTATGTGCATTTTTCCAACCCATGAATGTTCTTCTGTATTCATTTATTTACCTTTATTTTACAGCAGTATTTTATATAAAAAATAAAAAATACAACTTCAAAGAGATTATCGCATATTTTCTTACAGGCATATAATGTATATTTTATGAAATTTCTTTCATAATATAGTAGATGTGGATAACTGATCAATGCACATTTTTGATAGACATATGTGTATTCATGAAGAGAGACACCATAATAAAAAAACTAAGAAGGCAATTTTAATAAGTACAAATTAATGACAGTTGAGGAGGATTAAAGAAATAACACAAAGTCCTTATATGGATTGAAAGACCATATACAATGGGTAATTATCATTATAATTTTTTTACTTTTTTTATATATATATATATATATATATATATATATATATATATATATATATATATATATATATATATATATATATATATATATATATATATATATATATATATATAATTTTATTTCCTTATTATATTTATACTAATGTTAATAGTGCTAAATTAATTTATACTGTATGTGAAAATTAAGTCCACTTTGTTTGCATTTATTGTTTTATATAATGACCTTGGCAATAGCTCTTATGGACTCTTCATAATATCAACATCCAAGATTGGTTTCTGCTAGTGTTTTCCTCAGTGAGATTTAGGATTTTCAAGCATTATATTTAAAGCAATACGTCAAGCTCATTAGATAACATTTGTAATACAACCTTGTTAAATTATGTTATGTTATATATGACTCAATTTCATTGGAATTATATTTTTTGCTATTATGGATTTGAAAATTTATATTGCTAAATGTATTAATATGTTGGTATGTCTGAACTTAATTCAGTTCCATATGGTTATTTAAGTTAGATAGCAAGATTTGAAGACATTTTCTACTTAATAGTTACAATTAGAGAATGTATTGGGATTGGCCTGGATTTTGAATCTAATGTTTGAATATCTTAGCACGACACAAGGTTTGAGATTGGGAATATTCTAAACACTTGTTATGAGCTCTGGGCATGATCACTAGATATCATGTTTAATACAATCTTTTTAAATTAGGTCTGTAATATGTCTTAATTTTTTGCATATATATATATATATATATATATATATATATATATATATATATATATATATATATATATATATATATATATATATATATATATATTGAAAACTATTAAATTTTATAGGAAGAGTTACAATTGGAACAACAAGGAAAGGAGGTAAATATTTTTCTTCAATATAATTGTGTATATATTTGTAATAAATCATAGCGTTTAATCTATGGGTAATAGTAGCACTGCAAAAAAAATATCGAAGCAGAGGTCAAAATTATCTGTATACCTTTTTTATACAATTACTGATGAATGTGATAGATGTTATATTGATGAAGTATGTTGAGCAGATATCAATGCCACTTTTTAGCTATTATAATGTATTTACTAAAATATGTTATTAAAAATAAATTAAATATTTATTATGAAATGGAATTGGTTTTAAAAAGATATTACACATATAAAACAAGAAATAAATAAATAAATCGAATACTTCTACGTTTAAGTTTACTTTAAAAACATGTATAAATGAATAATTCAGAGTTCAATTTTAAATCTGTTATCCGATTTAATAGATAATTGAAACTTTAGTAATATATTTATGACATATGATTTTAGTTAAAATTGTTTGTTCAGAAAATAAAACTTCTACAAATCAGCTGGGGAATAAAAATGTCATAATTTACATGACAGAGCAAATAAAAGGGCAATAAATTTGTGAAAGAGCTTATCTATTCCTACTTGCAATCATTTTTAATTTATCAGTGTTACTCAAATCAGACTGTTTCGACAGTACATACTCATGTTATTTTGTCTTGCTCTCATTCCATTAACCAATTGCAAACACACTGCAACTATTGATCATGAGACCAATTTTGATTATTCTGGCAATAATAAATAGTATATGACACAATTATTCTATAAATCAATCATAATTACAGGCATATATATATATATATATATATATATATATATATATATATATATATATATATTGTAACCTGATAGAATGAGAGATAGAAATAGAGAGAAAAGAAAAGAAGATAAAAGAGATAAAAAGAATGGAGAGGGAAAAGAAATGGGAAAAAGTAATAGAAATGATATATATATATATATATATATATATATATATATATATATATATATATATATATATATATATATATATATATATATATATATATATATATATAATGGAGAGAAAAAGGAAATGAGATGAGGGAAAGATATGAAAGAGATATAGAAGAAGAAGATAGAATGAAGGAGAGAGAAATGAAATGAGATGATGGAAATAAATGAAAAATGAATGTTTTAAATGGCTAAGATGATAGAAAAATATGAAAGATATATAGAAAAAGAAGATAGAATAAAGGAGAGAGAAATATGGAATGAGATGATAGAAAGAAATGACATGAAAAGAAAGGGAATAGAATTGGAATGATATGAAATATAATATAAATGAACTATAAATTAGAGATTCTAAACAACTCGGCTCAGTTGGGTTACAATAAATTTAAAGAAAAGAGATGATGATTCAGAGATGTATTATCAAATAAAGGTCAAATCCAATACAGATAAACTATAACTACTACAGCTTATTGATATTTTAATAAACCATATAAAAGATTATCTAAATCACTACTCAATGTTTACCATATTAGTCCTATCAATAAACCATACACTCTCTGAATAAGACCTATGCTGCTTTATTTTATAATATTATCTTACAAAATTATATTTACTAAAACAACAAGAGTAAATGACCTCAGGGATTTTAAAACTAAAACTCTTGTGTAAAATTAAAGTTTAAGTTAAATTGCTGAACATAGAATTATTGTGATTAATAAATAAATAAGTGACATCTTAGCTGACCATAAAATAATTATAATATGTTCAATCTTAAAGTAATAAACAAAACAAACATTAATTTAAACAATTTAATGAATCAATTTAAATTTAACTAATAATGGCCTTTTATCTAAGATATTACTTGAGCAAAGAAAAGAGCAAGGGTACTTTTAATGCCTTTCCATACTCATAGACAACTACTAAAGACCTCAAATGCAAATGGATTAGAATTCTTTAAATATATAAGATTTAAGATGATGATAGATGATGTACAATAAATATAAGACAAGGTGCAGCTTTTAAAATAATATTAATTTAAATATTCTTCTGAAGTACTGATATTGTTAATCTGATATTGCATAATCTTTAGTCTGAAAGATGTACTGATAATAAAAAAAATAAACTTTTAACTAGTATTTAATTATGTATCTGCTATAATGCAATTATCTGTATTTGTGATTCAATATGAAAATCACTTACTTTAACATGGCTTTTTAATTTTAAAGACAGTATCAATTATATTTAATTAACTTAGAATATACTTGTACATTTCTGATTTGAAGATTCATTAACTTTTAAATTTAAGACTATGTGAACTTGGAACCCAAGACAATAATATATTTTCATATAAAAGTAAAACAAACAAACAAAACTTTTGAATTAATAATAAGTTGATTTATTAATAAGGAGAAGGAATGTTTATAAATATAGTGGAATACAAACAGTGCCAATACCGCACTAAGATTCTATATAATTATTTGGACTAATTAATAACATTATTGTGTCATCTACTAATTACAATAAAACACAGAACTATGTTTATATTGAAAACCCTAAGCTTAATTTTATACTCTTCAACTTAACAAACGCTAAGTTGGAGTAAGCATATTCAACAACACTTTTTAAAAATATCATCACTAGTTTCACGGATATAACTAATATCACAGATGGATATAGGTTTAAATCAGATTAAGCTAATATTAAAATTAAACTAAAGTGTATGGGACAATCATTCATCAGAGATCAGTTATACTTTTTTTTAAATAAATCTAGTCCACATAAAATTATTCCCTCAATGTTTTAAATATAATGATGTAACAGACTTACAAATCCAGTGGCAAAAGTCTGGATGAAAATATTAAATTATTATGTGTGAATTGCCACTTATACCATATGCATATTTAATATACTTTAAAATAAATATAGCTTATTGTTGGTTAGCTTCTGTGTGATAAAACTATCATAGCAACACAATTCAAACATGGATATACCTATGAGCTATAAATTAGCTACAACTACCTGAAGAAATACACTTCCTCAAACAAGCATATCTTGTCATCACTAATCTAAAACAAATGCAACATCACCTACTGTGGTGGAATTAGCATTAAGTCATCATGAATGATAGGCAAAAATATAAAGATACTAGGCTCTTCAGAGCTGGAAAAGAATATGGTGGCTTCCAAAAATATCTAACTTTGAGGCAAAATGACGATGTCTGGAATTCATCTTCAGTACATCTGGGAACAGGAACACCTACCAGAAAAGCACAATCCTCTCATGGAATTTTCAATGCTTATAAATGTGATTATCATAACTGAAAAATACAATATAATAACCCTCTTTTGGGGACAAGCACTATTAAATCATAGAATTACATTACAATAAGGATGGAGGATACTCTCGACTTCATAAACATATTCAAAAATTATGAACTAAGCTTAATTCATGAGGCTACCAAATTCTAACTAATAGCAAGATATATACTTCACTTAAACTAAGTAAGTTATTTCCAAGAAATTTATAAAATACAAAACGTATATCCAATATTCGAACAATAAAGCAAACTATGTGTCAACTGACTACTGTAGAAAATACTTTAAACTTAAATGCATATAAAATTCTAGGCAAGGCACAATGCACACATAACAAAATATTAAATGCTAAAATATAGTAAATAGTGGACTTTTGAAATGGTAAATTAAATGCAAGAATATTTACTTCTCGATGAAAATAAAATATTTGTAATTATTCTTAATATAACATTCATAATACAAATGAATGGATATCCTCTGATAAACTACTTTAGTAAATTTAAAATAGAATTGAGTAAAATATTTCATATATATGAAAATATGACTGTGATATTTAAATCTCTATAATAAAATTATTAAATAGAAACTAGATAGTGTAATGCTTGATAAATAAACTAAATCTATTTAAGAATGGCAAAGAGAATTTGCTTATTAGATAAACCTATTTCATTTTAAAATTATAACCTTAGTTTACCTGTATATTTATGCAAAAAGTGTTACATAAAAATTTAATAGCATAAATATTTTTATGGTTTCATTCTTTTTTTAAAACAATAAAGCAGACCATAAAAAAAAAAAAAAATAATAATACATTAATTCAAATTCATATTTTGGCTCCGTGATTTTTTTTCCATTTCATAATGTGTAGACATTTTATCCAGGTTAAGATATCTATTTGAATTTGAAGCTTCAACAAATTCATTTATATACATGGCAATCATTTCCAAACGGAAATTTTCAGTAGTTCTTTATATAAACACGTTCACTTTCTTTTATCTTTAAAGATAATTTTAAATATTAAAATAATAAAACATCGCAAGCATAAACATAAGTTGGCACTGGAAAATAAATTATTCAACTGAGTAGCATAAGTATAATAAGTGTAAGTAAAATAAGCCGGCGTTGAAAAACAATAAATTCTTCAGCTGAGTACATGTTTTTTTTTTTTTTTATATTTATAATCCTAGGTTCAAACGCGGAATAATTATAATATATATTTTTAGTTAATTTTCACTATTCTTCTTTAGATAAATGCGTTGTTTTTTTTTTTTTTTTAAATAGAGCTCTTTTTAAAAAAAAAAACGTTTCTTAATATTTAAAAATGTATTTCTTTTTTTTTTAAAAAACAAATTTCCTTTTAAACAGAGCAAAACTCTCCATACAGTATTGCCACCTGTGCTAAACAGAGTAATCAATAGATGCCAGAAGGCTTGTGCATAAAATCCCTATCTAATGCCTACTCATCCAATATCCCCATACTAGTTTCTGGCTTGTGGCCTCCGTCAGTGAGGAGCTTTGGATCTGAGAGCACTGCATCTAGATCTTAGGATCTAATGCAACCCTCTAGCAACCACCTTTTATCTCTACTTAACTACAAAACTATGAGAATGAAATTGAAAACACAGTGTCATTACTGGATGCTTTAAAATAATGGTTTTAAAAACATTCTTTTATTTTTTTTTAGAAAATATAAAGTTTTAAAAATTATTTTTTATTAAATTACTATTAAGATTCAGCTACATATATATTTAAAACAGATCAGATCTCCGTTTATCTCACAATTTTTCACCCCATTACAGTTTATTTAAAAACCAATAAAAACTAATTTTTATTAAATGTTAATATTCCAACAAACCAGCTGTAAAATCGATCTAATCATGTAGTCAATATAATCTTCCCATACCACAAGTCCTTCAGCTGGAAAACTAAAATTTTATTATTAACAAATATTGTGCAATATTTTTTAAATGATATATTTTATCCAACCCATAGTAATAAAATTTAAAGTCATACCCTTTATTAAACCCATAAATGTTTCATTGAAATAATTTTATCCACACATTTGTTTTATTTATTTATTTTAAACAATATTGAAATTAAATTACTTCTTTATTTTTATATTTATATTATTCTTGCAGGCATAAACATATTCTCACATACGAATGCAAGCTAATTGTTTAAAAGTTATTTTTAAAATTACAACAATAGAATGTTAATGAATATTTAATCTAAATATTTTTTATAAATGGAATGTTAAGCTATAAAAACTTACAACAAATATTCTTATTTTTTTCAATAAAAACTTACATATCATTTTTTAAATTTGTTACTTACTTATTCCAACTTAATAATAATATCTTATTATTATTCTTTAAACATTAGAATAGATTATATGATAGTTAATTTAGAATACATTTAATATTACTTACAAACTGACAACTATTTCTGATATCTTTCCTTTTTTAGATTTCAAATTCTTATTTAGCATTTCTTACCAACCTAACTCATATACCTTTTTTAAATACTTAGACATAATTCCATAATACAACAATGATTATAATCAATACAAGATTATCCTAGTTTAGTCATTAATAATTAATTTTCATTTTTATCATTATTTTTTAAAAATCAGACAATTTCAAACCAAAAGGTTAAGCTAAGATAACCTTTGGCTCCATTTAGAACTAAGTGAAACTTCAGTTAGGTAATATATATATATATATATATATATATATATATATATATATATATATATATATATATATTGTACCAGTTCGAAATACCATATGCCTTATCCATTTAAAAAAACAATACTATATGTTGTTGTATGTTATCAGCATGAAATAATGTACAGTGTTAAAATTGGAGATCTATAATAATCTTTGATAATACCTGGGGTTAAATTCAAGTGGGTATTACTTTACTAACTTTTAGAGGAAAGAAATTTAATTTGAAGTAAAATCAAAATCTTCTCTTGTTAAAGTCCTGATACTTCCACCCCAATATCTATTTGCCCGTAGACAATTTCCCTTGCTCTTCACATACTTTTAAAAGTATTGTTTCTATTAGTCAAAACTTTAGGGCAATCCACAACATAATAAATGAAAGCAAATTGTTAAATAATTTTCCATTTTCTATCTATCAAGAGAGTATGCAAAGGGGATTTCTTTTCTGTTCTTGAACATATGTTTTATTTGAATTAAGGAAAACTGAGTGAAAAGTAAATTTTAATTCAACTCCCTGTTATACTATCCCAATGACTAACTCAATTATAATTCCATATCTCAGGTCATTTAGTAAGTATTGCTATAACTTTTTACAGCCTTGGTAAGCAGATATTACAAATAGGTGATTGCATTTAATTATTATTATTTTTTATTCTACAATAAATTATATGATAAACAAATAAATATGAGATAATATCATTTATTTAACTAAAAACCCCCTCCAACACATATAGATTTAAACAATATAATATTTAGTCATAAATTCTTTATATGGCTCTCTATTTTCATTTTATGATTCTACACATGATACAAATCATGCAAAAGTATTTGAATTTTATATATTTATGATTTATACTTAGATTAAAAACAAACAAAAAAATCCAATTTCTAACTTATATGCAAGATAACTTATTTGCTATAAAATGTAAAATGGTCAAAAATGGAGGCTAAGGGTGTGGACTATACTCCTTTTTCCCTGCACAAAACAATGGATACTTTATTTTTATAAATCCCCCAAAATAATGAAATAAATTATAGACAGATCTAACCTCTTGAACTTGCCCCATTTGCATATATAAACTTTTAAGATTGTATACATCTTTACATTTACTTATGTAAAGTTATAATTTACGTGTATATTAAATTTTTCTTTATATAAAAAAAATTATAGGCTGGCTCAAGGTCACTCCACTTGAGCTGATGCTGCCATGATTAAAATTAAAAAAGACATAAAGGTAAAATGAGTGAAAAGAACAAGAAAAAATAATACTATATTTAGTGGATTTTAGTGAGATCTATGTATAAGCCATATTATTTTACAATATTTTATACCACAAAACAATTATTATATTTTGAAATGTGTTAGTAAATATAGTACAATTATACATGTTATATCCACTCTAATAATACAAACAATAAACTAAAAATAATGAACATGCTCATTTTTTTGTTGTACTCATCTATATCTGCATTATCTCTGGGTTAAAACTTCTGGGCAGACCATCTAAACTACCAGAATGGATTGTGATGTTCAATTTAACTCCTTGCCATCACTGTAGAGTCCTTCAATCAGGGTACACTGAGTCTCTATCACATACATCTTGGTGACTACATATCTGAACTGATGGGCGTACTGCTATGGATCTTTCCACACCATGGTTTTCAGGGCAAGTAAATGAAATTTGGTTCACATTTTAATAATGGCAACTCAAAATATTTTTCTTTCTTTTTGATTTATCACCAAACTGCATATGGGTGTTCGTAGCTTTCAGTAATATCCATGCAAACCTCAGTAAAAAAAAAACATTCAACAAAGCTTATACAGGTCCCATAAACAACAAAAAACTTATGCATCAAGCTGTTTCTCAAACTAAAAAAAGTAAATATATTCAGCAATCCAACAGCATATCCATCCAAAAGAATAAACGACTAATAATAACCTCCCCATACCTCACAGATAGGTTCTTGTATCTCTCAGTCCAAGAATTCTATTACCCTATACCTTACATGTAGGTTCTTGTAGTTCTCTCAGTCCAATAATAATACTATTTAACACAGGTAAATTTTTGTAGCTCTCTCTGTCCAAGTATAATCCTAAAAATCAATAATTCCCCCTACAACTCACAGGTAGGTTATTTATACCCCATCCACTCACAAGTTGCAATGGCTTACTTCCCCATTCAGGCTATTGCATCAGATAAATTTTACTTTTAGTACATTTTTTTACAAATTTTGTTTCTAAAATCTCTTTCCTATTTTTCTCATTTTAGGAATTTCACAACTTTATATTGGAGTATTAGACCACCCACATTTTTAGATAACACACTTTTCGTTTGATTTACAAATTAATTAAAAAAATGTATCTACCTGATTGCATACAAAAATAAGCAAAAATAGAAAGACAGATTAATTAAATCCACCATTTAAATGGAAAATTATTTTCACACACAAATACAGGAAACTTTATATAGTATTTGTAAAGTATTCACTGCACAGCCTGTGGTGGTGCTGTTTCTGTGTAAAAATAGAATAATACCACTTTTGCAGCTGAACCTTACGGCTAATCCATGACTAGCAATTGTATTACTCGCTTAACAAGAGACAATAGATGTAGTTTATTAGAATCCATAGCCAATTGCTTCCATGCTCCTAACCCTACGTCTAAACTAACAACACTAGATGATCATCTAGTTTGCTGCTTATTTCATTGCAGCATCAATTCCTATGCATAGGGAGCAAATTTGTGTTCTCACTCGAATATAATCTGAGAGTGTATACACTGGAATGTTTTCCAACTGTTTGTTGACATTTATGATTTTCTGTATTTCCCAACTGAGATCTTTTGACATACTAATACTTATCAGCATATTCTTGAGATTTGTCCAAGCTTGTTTTTGGGAGGTTTGTTATGATTTGGAATCCAAAAAAAAAAGGATGTCAATGTCTCTGTCAGATGATTGTATTTGTTGGCAAAAAAGTAGTGTTTCTGTCGTGAGTCAGATGAGAGTAACAAAAGAAATACAAAATGGCTACCATGTTATTGAAATTGGGGGATGTCCCAAAAAAGTGAGAAAAAGATGACAGAGTTGAATTGGTTTAGTCATACACGGTAAAATTTATTTGATTTAAAAGAATCTGTGTTTTGTTTGTGATTCTTTTGATCTGTAAGTCAACTAATTAACCCCAGAATGTCAGTGTTCAAAGGGTAAGGATTTACAGCTGAGTGTGGTGGAGTTGGTCAGACAGCTTCGTATTCTTCTCAAATCAATCAACAACTTTATGATTCTTTTGGTCAGAAGAGAATTGACTCTCTTGGTCGATACATTAGTCAAAATACCGAACAACTATTTTCCTTTATAAGCAAATACAGACATCTGAGGCAGAGTTTATTGGACAACTTTGATTTTTTTTTGCTAAATCAATCGACAGCAACCTGAATTTTTAACAAATTCAAAAAGAAAGTGTCAATTCTAATTTTAAAATAACAAAAAAAAGATGTCTGTTTAAAAAAAACAGTATATTAAAAGGCAAAAAAAAATTGTATGTAAAGCAAATTGTCTATATTTGAGATATTACAAAAAAAGTTAAAACTGTCTCTTATACTTTGAAATGTATCAAATCCAAACCAAAAAAAGAGGTCTTTCAAAAAACAGTGGATTTATAATGGAAATCCATAAAAAAGGTGTATGTCAAAAATTATGTACTTTTGAGATCCAAAAAAAAAGTAAAAGGGTCCATTATAGTTTTAAATTTATCAAATGCAAAGAAAAAAATAATAATTATGTCCAAAAAAAAAAGAAGAACAACAATATATTAAAAAGAAAAAAAACTACAGTCGTATGTCAAATTACGATATCGCTCTGTTTTTAACTAGAAACAGTACCACCAAAGGCTGTAGAGTGAATACTTTACAAATACCCTTTATACTTATACATATTAGAATGTTTACAATAAATATGATACATTTATAATGTCTGTTAACTATTTCAAAATAACTAATATATAAGTGTTAGTTATGTATGCAAGGAGATGGAAATCTATTATAGACCAACTCTCATTGTTTATTAATGAATTCAATAATGTTAGGTGTGCCAAATTGTTGGCTACAGCCATCTTGTGCATGAACGTTCTATGATCTGCAACAATATATATATATATAATTAATCAATGTCTGTATTCCAATTATAATAAAATATATAATTATTCAAACCAATAAAATAATTCATATTGTAAACAATATTTTAAAAAACAAATATATACCACAATTAAATAGAAGTACTTTCAACTATCTATGTAGTCATTATCAACTAGATTCAAATTGTATTAGAAAAAAACATTACAAATGTAAACAAAAAGTAATATGTCATACATCAATTTTCCCACAATTCATTAATTTTTATTGAAAAATAATAATAAACGCAAAATTAAAGAAGCTATGTTAATAAAAAGTGAAAAGCAACATTTGATAAATAGACAGGCTTCCAGTATAAAAATTAATGAATTGTGGAAAAATTGATATATGACATATTACTTTTTGTTTACATTTGTAATGGATTTTTCTAATACAATTTGAATCTAGTTGATAATGACTACACAGGTAGTTGAAAGTACTTCTATTATATTGTGGTATATATTCATTTGTTAAAATATTGTTTACTCTATTAATTATTGTATATATATATATATATATAGTAACCATATGGTTTGGCTGGTTATTAATTATTGTATATATATATATATATATAGTAACCATATGGTTTGGCTCAATTACATTAACCTTTATTCAAGGGATTCAGTAGGAAAATTTTAAATTTAATTAATAATAATTATAATAAATTGAAAATCAGTGTATAAAATCAGTATTAGGATAAAATACTTGTTGGATTATAATTTTAAAATTAAGTAAAAGCTGACCAATACATATACTGAGAGTGATGAAAACTTGGAGTGTTTGAGATACAATAGAAAATCTGATAAAGTGGATATGAAGTTCATATATATATATATATATATATATATATATATATATATGAACTTCATATCCACATATATATATATATATATATATATATATATATATATATTATCATAGGGTCTAGTTGCAATCAGATTTTAAATTGTCATTTAATAGTATTAAACCAATTTTGAAGTATAAAATCATCATCATCATCATTATCAACCATTATCAATCCACTGCAGGATGAAGGTCTCTCTAAGTTTAATCCATCTTCTCCGATCTTTAGCTTCTCTTCTCCACATCACCCCTACACATTTTCTTATTTCATCCATCCATCTTACATGTGGTCTCCTTCTAGGTCTTTTACAATCTCTTGGAATCCAGTTTAAAATTTCAATTTCCATCTATTATCATCTCTTCTAGCAATATGTCCAGCCCAACTCCACTTCAATTTTTTAATTTTTTCAATGAGGTCAGTAACACCTGTTTGTTCTCATACCCATACATTGCGTTTTTGATCTCTTCTTGTTACTCCCAACATACATCTCTCCATACTTCTTTGAGTGGTCTGAAGTATATGTATTGATCTTCTATTAAGTGTCCAAGTCTCAGATCCAAAAGTAAGAACTGGTAAAACACATTTGTTAAAAACCTTTCTTTTTTCAAACACATAGGCATATTTCCTTTTAATATCAAGTTATTTCTACCAAAAGCACTCCAACCAAGTTTAATTCTATGATTAATTTCCTCTATTATATTTCCATCTGTATTAATAATCTGACCAAGGTATTTGTAACTTTTAACTTCTTCTAATTCATCATAATCAATCTTTATTTTCATATTTTGAGCAAATCGATTAAACATTACTTTAGTCTTTTTAACATTTATCTTTAGTCCTACTTTCCTACTTTCATCTGATAACTCCTGCAACATTTCCTGCAGCTCGGAAGCATTATTTGCAAAAACAACTACATCATCTGCGAAATCTAAATGACTTAAATAATCTCCATTTACTTTCACTCCTTTAGTTTCCCATTTTAATCCACAAAATACTTCTTGCAGCACTGCTGTAAAAAGTTTTGGAGATATGGAGTCACCTTGTCTTACACCTTTCTCAATGTTGACTTTCCCAGTATCATTATGTAATCTAATTGTTGCTGTTGCATTTTTATAAATATTCTTTAAAATATGACAATATCCTGGATCTATACCATGATGATCCAATGCTTTAATCACTGGAGAAATGTTTATAGAATCA
This sequence comes from Epiperipatus broadwayi, assembly GCA_028023455.1. Classification (NCBI taxonomy): domain Eukaryota; kingdom Metazoa; phylum Onychophora; class Udeonychophora; order Euonychophora; family Peripatidae; genus Epiperipatus; species Epiperipatus broadwayi. The sequence goes on along the minus strand of JAQFVV010000046.1, from coordinate 5,118,806 downwards.
AATGCCTTTTCATAATCTACAAATCCAAAACACAATGACAACTCATATTCATTTGTCCTTTCTATAACTTCTCTCAATACTTGAATATGATTTACTGTACTAAAACCACTTTTAAATCCAGCTTGTTCTCTTGGTTGGTGAAAATCCAAGGTTCTCTGTAGACGAGTTGTAATTATCTTGATAAAAAATTTATATAAAACTGATAAAAGGCTGATAGGTCTGTAATTTCTAATATCTTCTTTATCACCTTTTTTAAATATTAATATTATTATTGCATTCTTCCAATCATCCGGTACATCTTTATCATTTAGACAATATAAATATTAATCTTATTATATGGATTGCATTACATATGGAACATACTTATCAGCTAAAAGCTGTCACAAAAATGATCAATACAATAGCTAGGTAAAACAACACTAAAAATAACAGTGGAAATATAAATATTCCATTTCACAATGCAGAAACTGTTAATGTTTTATAAACAAACCACCAACGTATAAGTAAGATGACCATTAATTATTTTAAAGTACTAATTATACTTTTGGTTATATATAAAGAGCCTGCTACTAGCTCTAAACAATTTATTTTTTATGATAAATGCTACAAGAGAAAATACAGGGCTATATTAAATTGCTAAGCCTACTAATGTATGGAATCTCTGAATTTATTTCAGGCTCATATAGTTTCTTTGGTTAAAGAGCTGAGTTTGAAGACATGTAGTTCTCTGAAGATTTGGATCTTTTTCTTAATATTTAAGAATTAGATGAATGCTTGGCTTGAGTTAATGTTTTGAATTTTATGTCCTAGCTCCTCACTGATGAGAGCCATAGCTAGAAAACGGTCTGGGGATGGGGACCATCATAGATAAAAACTTCATGTATTTTCTCTTGCAGCATTTATCATAAAAATAAGCTTGTTTAGAGCAAGTAGCAGGCTCTTTATATATTACATATTGGTAATATAAGCTATATAGTTCATGTGATATATGACTGATTTTTACTTTTGTTTATAGCAAGCCATGTAGCCATAAACAATTAAGATTAACCTAAATTTTGTATTTAAAGTGTATATGTTCTTTCATAGGCAAACTTAAGCAATAAAGAAATGCGTATTAAATTATTTTATATAATAGAACAATTATGTCATTATGTGTATAATTTTGACAAATTTGAGTCTGTTTGTTCCCCCACAATATAACATTTACATTTGTTTTAGAAATGCACGAGATAAATATTTCTTTTCCCAGGTAATGATATTCAATATTATATTTCACTTAATTGGAAAAATAACAAAATATGGGTAATAAATGTTATACACAACTACATCCTTACACAACTGCATTCTTACTAAGTATATTTTATACTATGATAAATATATATACAATAAAGTAATCCCTGAAACATACATAAAAAACTATTATAGTATTATATATAGCAATAACAAAAAATAAACAAATATCACATTTATAATGTTTGATCCATTCTTATGAGCAAAGAGACAAGAAAACAGATATTATAAGCAAATATCCCTAAGTAAATATATACATTGATTATCAGTTTTAATAGTGCAATGATCTTCTGACAATATTTAAAATACTTTCCAAAGGTAATAAAATCATTTATGTACTAATATCAACAAAGTGAGACAATATTTAAAATACTTTCCATAGGTAATAAAACCATTTATGTACTAATATCAACATCATGAGACAATATTTAAAATACTTTTCAATGGTAATAAAATCATTTATGTACTAATATCAATATTGTGAGACAATATTTAAGATACTTTCCAAAGGTAATAAAATCATTTCTGGGCAATATCAACATAGTGTGACAATATTTAAGATTATTTTTTGATATGTTTATTTTTTTTTCCATCTGCGTGAAAATATCAGTCATAATTTTAACTGATCTGGGTGATTTTAAAACAGTTTAAAATTTTACTAATTTATATGTTGCATCATCAAGATAAAAAAAGATTATTTTTTTTTATTCACTACTATCAGCAAATTAATATGTATTTAAGAATGTTAAGCAGAATTGATTCAATAATAAGCAATTATTAATAAAATATACTTGATATTAATATTCAGTCATTTTTATATTTTCACCAGCTACACAAATTAGCACCAAACCCTAGTAGCAGATGAGTTTCTTCTCTAATAAAAATAAGACATAAGTTATGCATTTCTCTTTTTAAATTGACTAAATTTTATATGATTTAATATGACTTTTTAGTTTGTTTATTATCTCTCTTAAAACTTTTCTTCAATATTATTTTGAGATATTTTTATTGAGATGACAATTTATAAACAATGTATTTTTCAGATTTATGCTTAATAGCGGCACGAATATTAAAACACTTTAAGCTTTTTCTCTTCAATCTAAACAATTTTTGTGCTATTATTAATGCTGACAATTGATTAAGATAAATCAAACAAAAATAATTGCTTACATTTTCTGGTATTGTTCTTTATTTCAAATGGTTCATGTTGAGTCAAGTATTCATCCAAATAGCAAACATTCTAGCTTCTCCAGTAGGCAAAATTAGAATTATATGATCGATGAAAAATAGTGCTGAAATATTACCGAGCTATTGAGTTCTACTCCATTCTGTTTAAAAACATACAATCATGAGATTTTATCCAAGTTAATTTTCAAGGTTATTATTTTTCAGCTTGTTCTTTATTTTTTTTATTTCATACATGAAGAGCTAAAGTCTTGTTTCGATTTTTTTCTCTCTCTAAGTAGTCCCCCCTTTTCAAACTTGTTATAGTACTTATTCCTTGTATTGTAATGCCCGATTGGTCCTAAATGATCCAATCACTGTAAAATGTGAATAAATTAATATTTGTATCCCTCTAGTGAAAGAAATCTAGACTGTTATATTTGAATTTAATTTAAAATATGATATATTTAAAGATTATTTATAAAGAAAATTTAAAAGACTTATAAATTGATTTTGTTGTTTATTTTTAATTACTGTTTAATAATACTAGTGTTACATATTTTCATGCCTCCAATTTGGTTTAATACTATTAATATATTACCAAGAAATAGCTGTAACTGGAACTTGTGATAAAATGATTATGAGATTCATATCCACTCTATCAAATTTTCCAGTGTTTCTCTAACAGCCAAGATCATCATCACTTTCAAGATATTTCTTAGTGAGATTTTTCTTAGTGGGAAAATTATAATCCACAAGCATTTCACTTTATAATTGATTTCTACACACTGATTTTTCATGTCTTAACTAATTATTACTAATTAAAATTTAAATTTTTACATACTGGATCATTGAATAAAACTTGTTATCATTGAGCCAAAATATATGGTTACAATATCCTCTTACTGGTAAAAAGAAATTCTTTAATTTTTACATATAAATTTTACATAGGAGATAATAACAACTTAAATAAGAGAAAAAACATTTATATCTTTATTCTTGATAAGCATCTTTTGCTTTTAAAATGATTAATAAATTGATTTGCACTTTGAAGATATACATTTTTTCTCCCCCCTGTATTAATTGGTTTATGGATATGATATTAAACTGCGGGGATTGTATTTTCTTTTTGGGCCCTCAGGGGTCGAGAGCATGAAAGCATTCTCCCCAGACCTGAGCAATTATTTGGAAAAGACCATCATATAAATTAAGAAATTTCTTATACTGATTTTTCTGTATCTTGCTAACATGAGAGGTGCAAAGTAGTACAATGTTTCTGACTTTAAATGGATGTGGCTTAGTTTTTGATGGTTTCCCCTGTTTTTGACCCCTTTTTATGAGTTTATTATGAGCCCTAACTGTGTCACTGTCTTAATCAATTTCCTCCATTATGAAGGGTAATGGAGTCATAATGAGCAGAGGTTCATGTCATCCATAGGGTTACAGATAAATAGAAATCCTGTAGACTCATTGAAAGTAACATTAATATAGTGAGTCTGTTCAGAAAAAAATTTTGAGCCATTGTTTATGGTTACTTTTCACATAGACTCTAAACAGTCTACTGGTCTCACACATCACCTGCTCACAAGGACTTGACTGAGGGTTTTTTATTGAACTTATAATATGTTTAATACTTTGCATTTGAACCCATTGGCTTCATTTTTTTGATATAAAGGCAGTGCCATGATCGGTCAAGAGTATATCAGGTTTACCGACTAATAAAACTAGTAATCATTTAAGTATGTGATAGTACTTTTAGCATCAGTTCTTGGTATAGGATATGTGGAAACTAATTTAGAGAACATGTCATATGGAAATAATATAAATTATTGTCGGTTAAATGGTGAGAGACAACCGTAAAAATCAAGCGTGAGTAATTCATTTGGTTTACTTGGAATTATTGGCTGTAAAGTACCAGCAAATGATTTGGTACAATATTTTGATTTCATACAAATACTACATGTTTTTTAATTTTTTTCACAATGTCTTTATACATGTTAGACCAAAAAATAAAGTTTTAATACATGGTTAATCTTTGGAGTACCAAAGTGTCCATATTTACCGTGAGCATAGTCGATTAATTTATTTACAACACATGATGGTATGATGACTCACCATGAGTTATCATCCTTTAAATTAGACTTATATATCAATATCCCATGATTAAATTTATATCTGGCAATTATTGTCTGTATATTCTTTTCATTATTATTATTCCTAAGATGAGAATTTTCCAAAGTAGAAATAATATTGTTTAATTTTGCATCTTGATTTGATTATCAGAAAAATGATCATAGTCTTGTACTATAGATTCATCCACAATTTGGTTTAAGTTATCTACAATAATGTGTTGAGTATTTGGATGTTGGGGTACAATACAGACATGGTGGTGGCTCAGAATATTTGCTGGAATATTCTTTCTACCTTCAACATATACAATGATATAGTTGAATTGTTGTAGATTTAAGCTCCACCTAATAAGTCTCTCATTATTGAGATAACTTTGCTTTAAAAATTTGAAAATTCTATGATCTGATAAAACAACCACTTCGGAGGCTAGAAAGTATTTGTGCAGTTTTTGAAATGCCCAAACAACTGCTAGTGCTTCTTTTTCCATGTTAGAGTAGTTCATTTCTACCCTTTCAAATGACTATGCAAAAATTAGAGAACTTGAAGCTCCTTATTATCATTAAGTGGTTATATTACTACTCCTAGACCATAGTGACTACTGTCTGTTTGTACATAAAATTTCTTTTTGAAATCAGGGTAATGTAAGATGACCTTCTTGAGGAAGGCAGCCTTGACTGTGTTGAACTCTTTTGTATGATCAGTAGTCAAACCCCACCTATTGGATTTGTTTAACAGCTTGTATAATTGAGTAGTATCACTTTGAAAAAATACTCGTAAAATTTGTGATAATAGTTGCATAGTCTAAGAAAAGGGAATTCCTGTATAGCAGCAATCTTTTCTGGATGTGTCTTGATCCCATAAGCATTGATGAAATGTCCCAAGAAAATGATTCTTTCTGCTACAATACTCCATTTCTCCAAGTTAATCTTTAAATTTTTGGAGGAACTCTCTTGGAAAAACATCTGCAATTGTTCTATGTGCTCTGCTAAACTACTTAAAGTGATGACAATATTGTTAACATACATGATGATTTTCTCTTTTAATTTTTTTGAAAAAAAAATGTCTAGGCACCTTATCAGACCAGCACCACTATTGACAAGACCAAAGGGCATCCTTGTAAAAATATATGATTGGGCCTGGAAATGGAAAGCCATATATTTCTGGTCATTTTCATGAAATAACTGGCCCTAAGATCAAATGTGGAGAAATTTGACTTCACTTTAAATTTAACCAAGAGCTCATGTACTGGTGGTTGAGTATCACACTCTGGGACAGTAATCTGGTTTAACATTCGAGCATCCCCTCAAACTTGAATAGTGCTATCCTTCTTTCTAATTATCACAAGAGAGTTAATGTAAGCAGAAGGGTACCCCCTATTAATTCACTATTCCAACATTTGGTCAATTTGACTTTGTATCTCACTGTGATATTGGTAAGGAATGGGGTACATTTTCTGTTGGAAAGGTTCAGTGTTCCTCAACTTAATCCTATGAATATATCCTTCTATTATAATTGGGACTTTAGAGAAAATGTGTTTGTATGTATACATTAATTGATATAAATTTTCCATTATTCCTAAATGTAGAGAGTTAAGGTGTCTGATTTTAGCTTTTATGCTAACATCAATTGATGGGTCATGGATGCATAGTAATTGACTGGGAAAATTATGTGATCCATGTGCAACTGAAAGACATGATTATTACAGGTAAATAAATTTTGTTGATAATAAACTATACAATTATTGTTAATCATGAAGTCTGAGCCTATGATGGCTTCATGAATCAATCCAGAAATAACAAGAAACACATGCTCAAACTCAATTTGGTTAATTTTAAAACCTATCCAGATCTCTTTATTACAAAGCTTGGTTCTTCTACTGTTAGCTAATGTTATTTGAATTTGTTTTAACGGTAAAGAGGGAACACCAGATGAAAAGTTTGAAATTTTATCATATGTAACTTTAGACAAGATGGATGCCTGGCTGCCTGAAACAATAACTGCACCTATACTTATCCCCTCAATAACCAATTTTATCATGGGGCAGTTATACTTAATGGGTGGTTCACCTGGGGTGTAGGATTTTACATAATCAATATCTAGATCAAAGGAGTTTAAGATCCACATCATATTATCTCTTCTTTTGTTAGCAGAAGGTCCTTGTAATAAAGAACTATTGTACAATAACTCATTCAGTTTAAAATTTCTGATTTATTTTGGGCTTTACCCCCAACTTTCTTAATTATAGTGTTTGTACCACTAGTTGAAGGTTTAGGATTTTAAATAATTGTTCTGCTTTTTGACTGACTTAAATGCCTATTGGCACCAGAATATTGAGAAGGCCTCAGCTTAGGATGAATATATCTCATTTCAAAAGGTTTCTGAACCCTTGGAGTTTCCCTACCATTTTTATTCATTAAAGGATAACCAGATTTTTCTTCATTAATTCTGGGATAATTTTTCCCAAGTATATTCAGAGATTTCGAAAGCATTGAGGATCTCTGACACTTCCTCAATAGTATACCAATCAGCAGCAATTAGGACCTGCTCTATTGATCTAGGTAAATTGTGGTGGAGGATCCTCACTATATGATGTTTTTAAAGAAAGAATGTGGTCAGCATTTTAAATTTTACCACTTGTCCTCAAAAAATAGTAAATAACTTCCTTTATGTTGGCTATATTTTTCTTGGCAGACTTGATAGTGGATATTATTCTGCTTATCATCTTCACAAAAGCACATGAGTAGTATGTATTTAAAGTCCCCATATGTGGTTGGTTTATTCAAAAGAGAAGGCACCAATCTCTAGCCAAAGCATGCATATAGATGTTTCATGATATGGCTAATTTCTCATTTTCGGCCAATCCACACAAAAAAAAACAACTCCTCTAGACTATGTAAGTAATTGAGAGGATTTTCTCTGGGATCTTCATTGAAAGGTTTGATATGAATAAACTAAAGAGCCATAGAGCTGGTTTTAGTCAGGTTGAGTTTTATGATTTGTTTTGTCTGGTTTATCTTGGAAAAGTGGATAATACCAGGCTCTCCCTATTTGAGTGACAACTTTTTATTATTAATAGTAGGAATTTCTTGTTTCATGCAAGTTTATGTAGGCCTAACCAAAGTACTACCTGCAATTAATATTTGGGATTCCCTATTATTCTTATATAACAGGTGTTCTATATACTTTTTGTGATCCTTTTCAAACTCTTCAATATGCTTATTAAATAAACCTTTTGTTCTTTAACATGGTCTGTATAACTAGATTCCTTTCTTAAACTTTCACTATTTTTTTCTGCAATTCTTCTACAGTGCTTTCTATCTTATTTTTAAACTTGAGATTCTCAATTTCATGTTTCATTTTGAATTTGAATTGAACTTTTTGATGCTTATCTCTTCCTCAATGCTTATCTTGACCTTTTCAACTTCATTCTGTAATATAATGAATTTTTCCTTGGTATCATTTCCGCTATCTTCTAAATCATGGCACAAATTATTAATATCTTCCTTAGTTTATACATTATTATGCTTGCAATTCAATTCTAAATTCTCAAATTTATTCTGGAGTTCATCTACATCAGCTTTCTTAAAACCTTCTAACTGTTCTTTTATGGATTTTTACAGTGAACATTTAACATCCTCATTGTTTTGGTTTTTCTCTTTCCTAAAAAACTTCTCTTCATTCTTTTATCTTTTTCTCAATCTTTTCCTCAACTCTATTTTCAAATCCCTCCATCTTATCTTCTAACATAATTAAACCTTTATTATTTTCTTCCATCTTATTCTCTAATTCTATTATATTAATCTCCATTTTATTTTCCAACTCCCTAATCATACTCTCATTATTTTCTTTCATTTCACTATTCAACTCTCTTATATTATCATTATTTTTTATTATTCTCTATTTTATCTTCTAATCCTCTTAGACTCTCATTGTATTCTTCTCTATTATTCACCGTTTTATTTTCCAATCATTTTATCTTATTCTCCATTTCCCTTATCATATTTTCATTATTTTCTTTCACTAATTTCTTCATGAATTCCATGAGACATTGATACATTATGTTTGTATCTTTTGTTTCAAGATTAGTACCACCAGTAATGATTTCCTCTTCAGACTTCTCAGTTTCTTGAGATTCAAAGTGGAAAACATCTGACTCTCTTATTATGGATAATTCTGGCATAGTAGCATGTATAACAATGGGACTATCTTTTATATCACTCATTTTGCAAATATTTCTTTTTAATATTTATGACTATACTACTTAGTTTGAATTAAATTAAATTAAATTAACCCTGCTTATATCTCAACACAACTCTTTTTCCATCGATCACAATTCCACATAAGTCTACATGAGAAGAAAAAATGCTTGACAACATCCTAGACAATATATACTTTACCTCACTATTTTTTGGTCCTATGCTTACATCAATGTTCAACTCTAAACATTTTGCAATATTATGTCAAACACACCATCATTTAACATATTGCTATCGAAGATATTTTATTACATAATAGTATTTCACAAAGTATACTATGTAATTTATTTATGATCATTTCTAAAACTTATTTGAGGCCTGATAATCCACACAATCTTAAGTTAGTATATTTTGTTAAATTGTGAAACATCATTTGCAACTTGGTCACACTGATTCTATCTTAACAATCATTCTTTTAGAAGGACTACAACATCTCAAACAATAATTAATACTTTAATACTCATGCTCACACATTTCTGGGCACCATAATCTCCCTGTAACCTTTTACTAGATCGCGGTAATCATAAAAAAATCATGTCACATGTTTTTAGGGTGACTAAATCCTATGTAAACTATCATACTCATCTTACTAGTCCAATTACACATTTGGAAACCATATCTTCCTCTATAACCCTCCTAGCTACAAAAAATCTAGAATATATGCCTAAAAATAAATGTTAAACTAAAGCAATGATTTCTTTATTGACCAAGCTCACATGAAACTATAAACTTTGAAAAGATTACAAGGTGACTGATAACTTCTGTTCAAACAAGCTTCAAAATCCACAAACAAGCAAACAAACAAAAGGTTATGAAATAAACTTAATATTTGTCAAACTAATAAATAAATAATAATTAGCTCAATGGAAGAAATATTGAATAGATATACAAATTAGGCAATAGGTAAATTAGGATGTTAATGACTAAATGGATGAAAATAAGTAATAATTAAATAATAAAATAAAATGGGTCTGAGAAGGAAAATAAAAGAATGAAGATGTATAAGAGTTATTGGATGATGAAGATGATAATGGGATAAGACCTAATGAATGGGGAGTTAATTAGGATAATGATTTAGGATGAAAGAAAAATAAGAAAATTAAAATGACAGAAGAGAATGATGATGATGATGAAAGATGATTGGTGCAGAACTGTAAATTTGATATTGAATTAAATGATAATAAGTCAACTAAATAAAATAACGCATTCCAAGCTTAACAAAACCAGAATAGTAACCATAATGTCAAAACAAGCTATACATTTCAGACAAAAGAAGCAATTGATACTTTAAAGTTTGGTTGACTTTTTATAAAATAGTGAATGTAACACAACTCCAATGCAACTACAATAAATAACTAAATATTAAATTCATCATAAACTCAGATTTTACATTGCTAATTAATATAACTTATTATTCTCAGGGTTCACAAAATTTAAAAGTTGTTATACAAGACATACTTGGGTCAGTGTGAGGGGTTTTGCCACTACCCAAATATAATGCACAAAATGATTATTGATACAAAATTGAATTAACAAACAATATTTAATAATTTCAAACAAAATTTATAAACTCCATAACTATTATCTACTTGGAACTTCAAGAAATATGGATAACTTTTCAATAGCTAACCAGAATAATTACTTTTTTTTTTCAAATAATTATAAACAATGTGATCAAGATCAGTGAATGATAGATCTGCAGGTATCAGTCTTCTGCATAATTAAATGCACATATTAAGTTTCTATATGTGAGGAGTCAAATTTATTAAAGTCAACATGGGTATGATAATAATATTGACATCATCAAGTGCTTTGAACATTTCATCCTTGGATTTTCAAGGATATAAATGTTTTCAGAAGGTGTAGATTAGAGAAAATTAAAGCTGGTACATTAATGTTTAAAGATTTGCTGTCTTAAAATAAACTGAGAAGTGATTGCATGCATGTGCTGGAAATAAGGATTTGATCCAAATAATATGCTGGTTCAGCAATGAATATGTATATTGGAGTTCATTTATCTTTTTACATGTATGTGTGGCCATGTGTATCAGTTACATAAGATGGATTGGATGGCTGTGGGAAGATTAAAAATCTAACATGATACCTTTATATTGCCATTATGTTTAGTATATATGATATACACATATTAAAATATTACATATTTAGGCTGTATTCTGCCCATCGTTTTTCTGTGTAATTAAATAGATATATGGAAGATTCTATATCTGAGAAATCAGATTCACTGAAAACCACATGATTATGGTAATATTATTGGTATCATGAAGTGATTTAAGCATTTTATCCTGAGATAAATGTCCTCTAATATTAATAATACAAAAACGAAACTTAAATATATTCCAAACAAAGGTAAGCAATTTATAATATAATATAAATAAAAACTCATAAATAAATATTTTCAATTATATTCATAATCATTATCAACTCAACTTTAAAATGGAATCAACTATTCCATTTTGAAAATTGAGTTGATAATGATTATGAATATAATTGAAAATATTTATTTATGAGTTTTTATTTATATTATATTATAAATTGTTTACCATTGTTTGGAATATATTTGTTTCATTATATATATATATATATATATATATATATATATATATATATATATATATATATATATATATATATATATATATATATATATATATATATAATGTGTATGAGTTGTATATGATGAAATGAATATCTGTGGATGCTTTGAAAATGTATATTCAAGCCCCTTGTTATCCGTTAATTTTAGTTTAGACAATATTTTGTGATGGTTTTATCTTTTTGCAATGTAGTGCTTTTATCTAGCATATTATCTGAAACTCTAAGGTACATAGGCTAGAAACAATAAATATAACATTAATCATTTTGTTGTTTATGTGCAACATTATGATAAATAGATTATGATAAACAAAGACTTGTAAAATACAGTTAAATATTCATTAATTAAAACAAATATACTACTAACATGCAATCCATAAGGCTAAACTAGGTTTTTATTTAACATATGTTTCTTTACTTTAAGTCAAAGTTCATTATTGGATTTAAACCCACAGAAATACGTTTAATAAATATGTATGAAAATGTAAAATTATAACATATTTCTTGACATTTTACACAATAATATTTTTTTAAATTCTCCACCTATATAAAATAACTTTATGGATCTAAAACCATTTAAACAATTGGGTTTGAAGTAAAAGAGAATCTCATTTTAATTTAAATAAAAACTCCAACAATAAAATTATTGTAAGATAATGAGAAAAGTCAAAAAAAGTCAATTAGTAATGATTTATATTTTCTTGGCATTATTAAAGGCTAAAAAAATATTTTTGTTACTGGGTGCTGATAAGTGTTGACTAACTTGTGCACGCACGCACACACATACACATATATATATTGTGACCTTTTATTTAGGTCCCTGTATTAAATAATCCAAAATTTTAAATCATAATAATATATTTAGCATTAATATCTTAACAAGTGGCTTTCAATAAAGATTGTTCTGGATGCACTAGGAATTCTGCTTGAGTGGAGATGAGATTTTAAACCCAGTGTAAGCTTTTACTAGCGATAAAATAATAATTTTATCAGTATTGTTATTAATTGGGAGATGAATAGATTGCTATTTTATTATTGTTGAATAGAAGTTGAAATAAATAAATAAAGTAAATTCATTAAATCTTGTAACACAAATGGTTATAGTCAATTATTTAAGCATATTTTTTTTTGTAGTGAATCCCAAATGATTTTGAATATAATGAGTAATTATTAAAAATAAAGCCAGGTGGAGTAATATTAATATATTCACACTAAAATTATTGTTCAATTTGTTACCACAATGCTTTGTAATAAAAGCTATATATTATCTAAATAAAGTTGTAGTGGGGGTGATTAAGAAAAAGAGAACTAGAAACCACAGACTTTGATTCTACTCTTGTAAAACAATGAATAATAAGCTGAAAAAATCAGAAAATATTGGAATCTATTTCAATGGAATTATAATATATTGATATCTAAAAATGATTGAATAGAATTCTAAAAAAACCTCGCTATAATTTCAATATCACTTTTTCATTGATTGATTATTCTTAAAAGTTATACTGGAAAAAAATGGAAACCCTGTGGATCATAACTTACTCCCATAAATATTTCTTCAAACACAGAAAAATTAAAGAAAAAGTAAGCTTATGCTTTTATTTTGTTCATATTTTTAAAATCCCATCTTTAAAAATGATGTGTGAATTATTTAAAGTTAAAATAAAGAGCTTATAATGTTTATTTGTATTTTGCGCCACTCTTATTAACCAGCAGAACAATATTTTGCTGATAAATTATAATTTTAATAAAATAGTTCTAAATAATTTTGAAAATTGTAAAAGGATAAAATAAACAAATCAAAAAAGACATTTTGGATCATCTAATTTTTAATAAAGTAAAAGATAATTGTGTGATTTTAGTCTCTGTTCTCATTTGCTAATTTTCTTAGTGCGAACTTGTATAATGATAGGAAGAGAAAATTACAGATTCATTAAAATGCTAAGGATATCATATTTATAATTGGATAAATTCATCTTAGTATTGTTAAACAGTTATTATTTTGCCAATGGAAATGTAATAAAAGAAAAATATTTATTTTTAAAGTTTAACTGTGCAATATGTATAAGAAGATTTTATAATATGTTTGAAAAATGTCCAAATTACTTGTAGTTGTTGCAATTATTACTACCATGGAAAAAAAGAACAGAATCAATAAATGTATTTAAAAAGTTTGTTTTGAAGATCAGAATAACCTATAAAGATATTAAAGGAAAATTATCTCTAGAAAAGTGGATAAACCTATTTTTTCATTATGCTACAATTGAAAACGTTTGAATTTTAATTTCACTATATTGACGTTGGGAACTGAACTGATAAATTATTATTATTTTTTTGCCTTTAGAAAGTATTTGAATATTGTTGGATTATATTAACATTGAACAGGAGAATCAATATATATATATATTAAAACGAAGATTTGCACGGGTTAAATATATAAAATACATATTTTGCGGGTTCATCCATGTTAAAAACTTTTAATATTAATATACTGACGTTTCGACTTGGTCCAAGTCGAAACGTCAGTATATTAATATTAAAAGTTTTTAACATGGATGAATCCGCAAAATATGAATTTTATATATATGCATTATTTTAGGAATGTTTATCTATCATAATATCAGTTCTTATCATTTTAGCTCCCAGAATAAAATAAACTTTACTAATAAGATAAACTCTGATGGTAGAAGACGTTTGTTTATTTTTTTTTTTTGTTTATTCTTGCTATTTTAGTTTAAAATACATCATGTGACCTTGGGGAAATTTTTTATGTATATTTTTTTTATGTATAAAGATACATAAATTTAGTATTATTTTAATTATTTTTTTTTTCCTAATTTGAAGAAAACATATTATTAGGTGTTAGTTACCTGGGAAGATGAAAAGATATATTTACCTCTTGTACATTTAAAATAGTCATTAATATTTATTTAAAAAGTGAACAAATAGACTTAAATTTTATCAAAGATATACTAAAGACCCAATTATTTTCTTATATAATAAAAATTGATCTAAACCTACAATTTAAATTTTTAATAAATTTTATATCTAGTTATTCATTATAGTTGGACTTGAAATAGATTACTTTCTCTGTTTTATGAAAGTCAATCAAACTTTAAGGTATAAATTACTTCTTTTGTTGTAAAATTATAGCTTATTTTAATTTCACGGTAGATATTCTGGTTGTGTCAAGATTGGAATCCCTAATTTTATTTAGCTGATATTTTCACCATTTAATACAATATTAGTTTATAGTTTTAGATTTCAGTCTCCATATTCAACATTGCTTTTTTATTTTATCTTGATCATTGTTTTATTTATTCATTCTCATTTGACTTTAAATCATTATCATAACTGATTAATCACACATTAATTTTATTCTTTTATCATCTTAACTATTCATTAACTCTTATTCTATCATTACCTTAATAATTAATTATTTTCATGCATATTCATTCATTTCTTTTCATTCTTAGACTCATCTCATTCTACTATTTAATTATTGCTTCTTTCCATAATCCATTTAGTCATCTACAACATAATTTACTTATTATTTCATTTATAAGTTTAATTTCATAATCATTCTAAAGACGTAATTATTATTTATTTATTAGTTTTCTGAATATTAAATTTAACTCATCACATTTTGTCTGTGTGGATTTTAGGCCTGGTTTGACCAGAAGTTATTATCTTTATTAATTACATTGTGATGTTCTTTAGATCCATAGTTCCACGCTAGTTTTATTCAATACAGGAATTATTTCCTTAGTTTAACTTTTTTGTTTCTTTATGCTTATAGTCTTGATAATGAGAGTATGTTAGGTTACAAAGGGCGGATATGGTACCATGAAATGTGTAGCCAGATTCATACATATGATGCCAACGTTCAAAAGGCAGGTAATAAAGGCAGATTATAGCGCCAAACATGAGTCTAGATTAATTGATGATCATAAGAGGTCACAATATATATATATATATATATATATATATATATATATATATATATATATATATATATATATATATATATATATATATATATATATATATATATATATATATATAAACTAGTCAACATTTTCACAATCGTAATATCAATCAACAATTTCAACTGTTGTGAAGGCATCCTCTATTCTTAAAAAGATATTGTTTTGTCAATAGTTTGAAATTGTTGATTGTTATTGATATTGGGATTGTCTAAGTGTTGATTGGATTTTAATGATTATTTATAAACCCCCTTAGAGTTAAACATTGTTATACCTATAACATATATATAATTAACTTTATCAATAAAATCAATTTGAAAATATGGAACAGCTCAATATTATCCATGTTCATGAATATTCAATCTGTTGTCAAGGTAACATGAATTTAGATAATGCTGATGTTGATAAACTTGGTTTTTTTTTTTGCCATGAAATGGGATTGAAATAGTTGTTGATATTGAGATGGTCTAAGTGTTGACTAACTTTTAATAATAAATATATTCAAACCCATTAGGTCGCAAAAAGCCAGATGTTATAAGAACAGAACAAGGTAAATATATGTTAATATTTTGTTATATATCTATTAATCCTATAATATATATATATATATATATATATATATATATATATATATATATATATATATATATATATATATATATATATATATATATATATATATATATATATATATATATATTTCACGAATAAATGATGACTTCATATAATCATTATTTTTGGTATATTTCATGTAATAAAATTGTAAACATTACAGTACAATAAATTGTACTTTTCTCAGATGCTCTAAGGAAGGTACATGTTATTGTACTTAAACATCAGATATTTAGCTATTTTACTACACTGAATATATATATATATATATATATATATTCATATATATATATATATATATATATATATATATATATATTAGGTCCACCACAAACAGGTGTTATAACAATGGAAGGTAAATGTATTTTAATATATTTTTATTATATGTGTATTAACCATCTAGAAAAATAATGTACATGTAATAAGAAATGACCACCAATAGAAATAAATATTTAAGCAGTGGACAATGTTTTCACCACACCATATTAATTTCTTCATTTGATATATGTGGCATATAACATTAATATGCTAATATTTATAACCACTATCTTACATAGGCTGAAAACAGGTGTTCACATATTACTGCTGTATTTATAAATATTCTACAATGTAGCACTTATCACTACACCCCCACACACCCTCACAAAAAAAACTTGTACTAACACTTTTAATAATGCTTTAAAATATAATAAAACGATAAATAATTTTCTCAGTTTTATTCAATAATATTTTTCTCTTAGTCTTAATATATTTTAATGGAAATATTTTTGCAAATATATTGTTTTTTTTAATATAAGAACTAATTAAGAGTAACATAATGTATATTTTAAACTAAAGTTTGCAATTTTAAATATAACTTTGAAGTAATAATATATTGTAACAATCAATTTTGTATATTTGTGTAACAGAATTCAAAATCCAAGCAAAATAGATCAAAGCTGATCAGACTAGGACTGTAACATCCTGAGTCCGACCACACTTCAACTCATCAGCCAGTATTCCATGACTCAAGACCCTATGAATGACCACCTTGAAATTACACTTAATATCCCTCTTTCCTCATGATTGACATAGGTCATCGAGACACAATAAGTCTCTGTTAAATAAAAGCAAGGTTCTTAATTGTCTAAAATATATTACTAAATTAAAAGATTATTAATGCATAGTTTTCATATATATATAGACTATAAATAATAATTAGAATTGGATTGAATTAGATCAATAACAAGACAGAAAACAAAATACATTAAACTAATTATACATTTATTTACAATATATATATATATATATATATATATATAGATGTAAATAAATGTATATATCTATATGATATATATATATATATATATATATATATCACTTATTTACAGTTGGAATGGCAATAATGTAAAGCATTACAGTGTAGAATGTACACAAACATGTGTTAGATAAGAGTAACATATTCTATTTTATATTGAAATCAGAATAGCTTTTTATAAGTAATCATTAAATTTTCATAGATAAGTTAACATATGTCCATCTTATGAAGTTCTTTACATCTGATACATATTTGATCACTACGTTATGTCTATAAATCTAAATAAACCAAATCCTATTAAATTTGTGGCTGTTATATAAATATTTATATTGAACCTTGATTATGAATTCTTTTACTAAATACAATATGACTTAATAATGAGTGCATAAGGCAGCTCATGTAACGATCGAACATGGCTTTCAAGAGAAAATTTCAGAATAATGAAAGTGTTATGTTAAGTTGGGAGAGTTGGATGCATAAGATTTTACCTGTGTGCTATGGCAAACAATAATAGGAAAAGTCACTCTGTGGTTGGATAAATTAAGTTCAGGCTTCTTGCGACAAATGCCGGTATCCTGCAATTGATCGCAATGCTGCATAAAAGGAACATTGTGTTCAGGAATAGTCGGGGACTTACATGCTAACCTGGCTTTGGGTCAAGCTTCACTACTGCTCTACCCTATAAGAGACAATGTGCTGGCAATGCCATGGCTTCCTCTTGATATACTTATCATACATATAGCAGCAAAACGAGAGTAATTATAGAAAATAATATATCACATCCGCCAAGCAAAGAATAGTATATTTCATTCTATGAAATACGAGACAATAGCATATTAGCTCTAGCAAATTGGGACCAACTCTTTTGTAGCCTGATAATAAATGTCTATGCTACTAAAGGAGATATTAATACATCTGTACTTTGACATGCTTGATTTATTATGTTACTTATAGATAATAAATACTTTAAAGAGGGAAAGTATATTTCTATGGATTTAAGAATTTAAATGACAAATATATTTATAAATATGATCAAGGCTAAGTTTAATTCTTAATAAATCTATAAAGTTTAGTTTTTATATGGTTGATTAAAAGAGCCACATTTCAAATATTAAATCATTCAAATAAAAAAAATAGAAATTCAAAACAGTGCGCAGAAAGTTGACACTCTAAACAAATTACACAACGATTTTCAAATAATATCTTCTTAAAAAACATGAAATTAAGTCCCCACCATTTTTAAATATTGGAATATAAAATATAATAAGCATTTAAAATAAGCAACAAAATATAGACACAACCGCAGTGATATATATTTAAATTAGACACGTATAATTTACTTTAAATGAAAGGAAATAATAAATTAGTCAGATAATTTTAACTTCAACAACATTAATTTTTGATAGCAATTTACATATTAAATATCAAATGGATTTAAAATTTTTGTTACATTTAGTCTTACAATTATTTTAAAATGAGAGTTAGCTAACATATATAAAGATTTACAGAGAGCTCTGAGGTTTGAAAAATAAAATGTTACCAGTATTATTTATCAGGACTGCAAGTTCTTGGCTGAATATTTGGTGAGTTTGACTGGGTGGCTGGTGGCATTATCTTTCCCATCATGTTAGGCTTGTCTCTTCTATTGGCATGATGGTGGTTCAGGCATTTCAGTGAGAGAAACCCCCATTTTCATCATGGAGTAACAGTAACAAAATGCCCACTTTTAGCCAGACATATTAAACATTAACAATCATGAAGACTGGCTGCAATTCTCTCTAAAATATGGCTGTCCCTCTTTATTAAAAATAAAGTGTATTTATAGATTTTCATTATGGGAATCTATGACTTTCGTCTCCCTAAACTCAAGAATTTAATTAAATATTTTCAAATTTATAATTCAGATTTATAAAATCTTAGATAACTTATGTTAGAAACATTTCATAAGCTATTATTATAGTTAAGATTTTTCATTGCAGACAATGTCCAATTTAGATTTTAAAAATAACTTAATCTTATCTAAGGAGATTTTAATTAGTAAATTTTGAACTAGTTTTACTTTTGACCGATTCCCAGTGTGGTCATTAATGACACTTGTTTACAACCAATAATCTTTTTAATTACTTGACTAGCTTTTATTTTTATCTCACATTAAAAACAACCTTTTAACATTTTTTTTAAAACGAAAACATTTTTAACATATTTTTTTAAAATAACTTAAACATATTTTGATATAACTTTTAAATATATTTTTGAGAAACTTTTTCCCTGAAATATATTTAAAACAAGAAATATTTTAACAATTTTTAAAGAAACATTTAATATTATTTTTAGGTAATGGCTTTTACTTAACTTAAAATCATGTATTCCTTCTATATAGCAAAGATTATATATCCACATACAAATTTACAATATTAAACAACAAAATTAATAATTTACACTTTAAGTAAATTTAGTACGCTATAATTTTCCTAATCCTATCTAATTATAGCGTTGGTTCGCACGTAAATATATAATACTGTTTAGACAGACATGAGCTGATTTTAAATTTATTAACATTAAATAGGTTCAAACTTAGCACAGAGAGTGTGTCATTAGGTTTGATGGTTAAACAATAGGGTCTTGTATAGTTATCATTTCAATATATAACCTTGATCTCCCTTTTATTCTGTGCTGATGTTTCTATAATAATGACAAAAATATTGCCTAATTAACAACTGTTTTATTATATAATATAAATTAATGTTAAGAACTAATAATACAAATCAAGAAAATGATATATAAGTAATAAATGTTAATGTTTATTTTCAAACCTAAATTTAGATTTAAAATATAAAAAGTGTATTATCTTACAGTGTCACAAAGTTACTAACAGTAAAATAGCCAAAAATTCTTATTATTTCAAAATAATCTTTATTTTAAAAACTCCAGGATAATAAGTATTATCATAGTATTAAATAATAGTTGCTTTATGTTGATCTTAATTAATTTATTTCCACAAATAATCAATTAATATTCAACCTCACTTAATAATGCCTGTGGATATGTTTACAAGAAAGGGCTTTTTTGCAAGATACTTTATTGGATTTATTTGTAAGCTTGAACATTAGCAGTGATACACAACCAGCTATATACAATTAGATCATTAAGGTATATTATTACATACAATGGAACAGTTTTAAAATCATACTTATATATAATGGTGATGATACACAACATTTGCTGACAGATTCACTTTTTTAAATAAAAATAATTAACTTCATTTTATATTTGATGTAGAAGGTAAGAAAGCATAAATATATAAAAAAAAATTTAAAGATATAGCATAGTTTTTACAAGTTTAACAGTTATTTGTTTATATATAACATAAACGTAAGGAAAATTACATTTAGTCCTATTTAATATCTCCAATATTAATATTAAATTAAAATATTACCTATACATTTGTATAATATCTGAGGAATTGCTGTATTTTTATTACATTAGTAGTAGTAGTAGTAGTAGTAGTAGTAGTAGTAGTAGTAGTAGTAGTAGTAGTAGTAGTAGTAGTAGTAGTAGTAGTAGTAGTAGTAGTAGTGCAGTCCAGTAGGTGTCATGTTTTTTTAGTCAGCCAAGTGTAGAGTCCACTATGTGACACTTTTCTTAGTCAGTCAAGTGTAGTAGTAGTAGTAGTAGTAGTAGTAGTAGTAGTAGTAGTAGTAGTAGTAGTAGTAGTAGTAGTAGTAGTAGTAGTAGTAGTAGTAGTAGTAGTAGTAGTAGTAGTAGTAGTAGTAGTAGTAATAATAATAATAATAATAATAATAATAATAATAATAATAATAGTACTACTACTAGTAGTAGTAGGAGTGGTAGTAGTAGTCATAGTAGTAGTAGTATAGTCCAATAGGTGGAACTTTTCTTAGTCAGTCAAGTGTTACATCAGCTTATATTTAAGAAGAAATTTTCTCAGTATTACATTGAATTGGATAAAAAAAAACCTTTCCCAGTGAATGGAGGAAGGTTTCCGTCTTAAGGTAAGCTCATTGAGAGCATATTTCTTATAAAATTAGTGAAAGTATAAGGAATTTTATAAACATGCTTTAAAATTCTATGTTAAATATTAATACAAGTAAATCAACAAAAGATTTATTTCTAAAAAAAATATACTATAAATTTTAATCTTGTTAAGGAAACAATGAAAGAAGGAATTTCTAAACAAAGTTCTAAATTCTAATCAGATTGTCAAAAGATAAGAAATTTTAGTTTTACTGAAATACAGACAATAAACGAATCCTTAAATTTAGAAAGCTCCAGGCTATCTGAAAACATTTTCTTAAAAAAAAAAAAAAAACTGAGATTAAAAATAAAAGTAGCTATGCTAATGTTTTGGAAAAAAATACAGATAAAAAAGTCAATTTATTACATATTAATGAAGAAAACATAACTGACTTTTTTAATCTAGATGATAATAAAATTAATCAAACAAATTCAGAATCTACAATACTAAATATTACAAAAAAAACTGAAGAATATCAGGATATAGTAATTAAGTTCAATCTAACAATCCCCCTGATCATTTTTAAATCTTTTCAAAAATTTACAAATGAAAAGCCATTGATTTTATTTATGACAGACTTAAATATTTTTGTAATGAAGTTCCCCATAGATGAGTTTTATGAGTTTATCTAAGAAAAATATTCATGAGGAATGGTTTATAAAGTGTTAAACCATCCTAACAATGTATCTTGTATTGGGTTTTCACACAATATCACAAAAAAAAAATATTTTTTTTTAAAAATATATTCAGGTTATCAACAACTAAATTGGCTGCTATGTTGATACAGACATACATATGAGACTAGAGGGCCAAATTAGAAACTTTCATGTTATCTTTACCAGTCAAGACTTACAACAGCTTTTTAAAAGATATGGACAAGTTTCAAATTTTGGATACCTACTAAAAAAGACCTATGAAGCCAGTTTTAACTAACACAGGCATGTGCAGCTTCACTTTGAATTAAAATGTACAGACAATTGACATTCCAACTTCACATTCCAATGATAGCTTCCCTGTTATAATCACCTTCAAGGGAATACCTTCATAGTGTTTTTTTGCAAGTCCAGGGAGCACCTCATCATGAAATGCTCTAACAAATATGGAAAAAATTGTGGATTTAAAAATACAAAACTTATTGATGTGCTAAACAAAAAATGTTGTTAGAGGAAAATCCAAATCTTGTAAATGTACCTAATGTAGAAAGTAAAGAACAAAAAATAAATAAATGGAAATGATTTTAAATAAAAAAAAATCAAATAACATTATTAATATTAATTTACGTTGGTCAGATAGGGTAATATTGCAATCATTTAAATATGGAAAGTTTTAATTTAATGTTCATTATTTATAAAGTTCTTACGGTTTACAACAGTTCATCTTTATCCATTGCTTGCCATGAATGTGAATTCCCACGCCATCCTCAAACGATTGGTATCCAGTTAGCCGTTTTTTTATTTATTCATTCGGGATTTTTTTAGTTTAGTTGGTCCTCAATGTAGGAAATGATAGTTCAAATCTCTTTCTTTCTTTGGCAAAACTGAAGGGATTGAATCGTGCGTCTCTTCAATTCCTTCTCCCGCACCTCCTCACTAACACCTATCTGTCACATCGTAATAATCACAATCATTAACTAATAATTTCCAAACTTGTCCTTATATATTCCTTTGAAAGATTGACTTGACATTATGTCATCGATGTGATGATCCTTTTCATTGAGGTCTGATTTCCCAATGGATTTCTTTCATTGGCTATTTGTTTCTATTGTTTTCCTATCTGACCGATGTTTTACATTTAAATGCCCAAGGCTGGTTTACATTTAACTAATTAACAATCATTTCCATTTC
Organism: Epiperipatus broadwayi; assembly: GCA_028023455.1. Taxonomy (NCBI): domain Eukaryota; kingdom Metazoa; phylum Onychophora; class Udeonychophora; order Euonychophora; family Peripatidae; genus Epiperipatus; species Epiperipatus broadwayi. The sequence continues at coordinate 5,095,581 of JAQFVV010000046.1, read as the reverse complement.
TGATTAATTTCTGTGTTTTTCAAGATTAAAGATATATATTTTATCTCTAAATCTTTTTAAGTTTTTGTTTTTAAAATACCTTTTCTATTTTTAATACAGTTTTATTTTAATATTTTTTTTTATCTGTGCGATTTAATATATACGAGTTTAAGATGATATTTAATTACAATTTTTAATTTTTAAAGAAAATTTTTAAATGCGAACTTTTTAATTTACTTTCATGTTTAATAAATATAAAAAAAAAATGTAACGAACGTCTGTGCTCGTTACAATATATATATATATATATATATATTATAACATACTCACACATCACCACTCCTGTACATTATGTGAGCAAATGCCCAGGGCACCAGTTCTATTAATGAATAGAACGATTTATCATTTTATCTGATTCATAACTAATGCTGAGACTCTTTTACTTATGTTTATCCTACTTCACTCAATGGGAGGTTACAAAAAGTTTATAACATATAGAGAATAAAAATAAATGAAGGAAGAAATACTATAAGCTATGAAATAAAATATAAACTTTATTTATTAATTAACCAAATGATACAGGCTAGCAGCATTTTATTTATTCCATTTATTATAATATAATTTCAATTTGATCTCCTCCATCATCCAGTTACATTCTATAATAGCTCAATATAACTCTGCTAAAATAGAAAAGCACAACACTAAATAACTCTATTGTCCAGCACATATTAATCTAAATAGATGAATCAATGTTGATCTAGGAACAAAAATTAGATCTCAGGGAATCTATAACACAGTTATAGATTAAAAACTATATTAGACAGTAATTTATAACTCTAAATTATAATAAGGTATAAGGAAATAAATTGAATAATGATTACTGGGTTAGCGATTAGATAGTGAAGGAGTTGGGGTATTTGTCAATCTCACATCATCATCCAATTAATATTTTAACTAGGTAACACCTTTATAAGTATATCACGTGGTAAAATATTTCATGTAATGTTTGGATCTAGAAAACAATATTATCAGATCTTAGCACATTTAATATCAAAGTCATAAAATAATATATTTTATTTTGTAATAGATGTTTGAAATATGGATATGTGGAAACCAAAATTCGAATGCATATAAGAACAACTTGAAACACAGTTTTAAATAATAAACAAAGCTTTTATTTACACTTAAGGTTCAGTTAAAAGCAAATAATATCAGAATAAGACTTTTATCTCAATTCTAAAATTTACAAGCACATTTATTAATTGAAATTTAGGATTATCCCCATTACTTATTACAAAATTTATTATTGACATATTTATAAACGTAACTTAGCTAACAAATTATATCTTAATATTCTGACTTTAAATATCCAGGCTACCTAAATAATTTTTATTAACATACAACACTGAATAAATAATACATTATATTATTGGGCACAATATACACTTTACTATCAAGAGAGCGGCTTTAAATAATATTAATTAAACAATAGCTTTAAATAAGTACACTTTTCAGACATAGCAATAAAATCATATTCATTCTGATGATTTTGATGATCTCTAACGTGTGGCAAATCAATATGAGATGTTTCAAAACATTTATTTCCTATTTTAAATTTAACAATATTATATTTTTTATATACGCGATATGTCTAAATTATGCGTTGTGTTACATCCCATGCAATAATAACAGAAAACAATATTTCTACACAATATCAATTTATTCAGGAATTATTAAATAATTATTTAATTTCGGACAATGCCATATACTTACCAGCAAATAGAACACTATATCTATTCTAATATTCAATAAAGAATTTAAATTAACTATTTATCTGACCACTGACTGAATTACACAGAGCTATATTTTATGATAATACAAACTATACGTCCAAAAAAGTCCAGCACATGAGGAGCGAACAAACTCTTTAACTTATATATCAACAATAACTTATTTGAATCTGAAATACACTATTGGTGGAATTTTTCTCATCACCAAACAAACATGGGAAAATGTCACTTGACTTCATAAATATCTTTTCATAATACGTACGTATGCAATCTAAAATAGGCTCCACTGATGGAAAAATACTTATAAATATACTAAGGGGAAAAATCTTTCATCCCTACAAACATAGAACGTATCAAGAATAACTTTCTTTTCACAGCTCTTCTACGTATCTAGAATTATACGCTGGCAGATAAATACGCACAGATAAATCACTCATTCCTTCAATTCTTGAGAATATGACAACCTCCGAAATTTATATTGAGAAATAGCTAAAACTAAATGTTTATTAAGTAAATATAATAATTGCACAAAATAAACACACAGATGCATAAATATGAGTATGAAAAATAATTCTAAGTTATATAATATGCGAAAGTTACGAACGATAAATAACAAATTAAAATATAAATTTTTATCATAAATGAGACATTCAATTGCTTCAAATTTAAACAATATTAAATTATTATGAACGGGTTTTATATTTTAAACAGTAATAGTTTAATAACTTAAGTTTTATTACCTCTAACACAATATTCTTTCTTTCTGTTTTTTTTTTTTTTATTATTTTCTAGCTACTCATGAAATTAACTCTCTCTTCAAGGTAAAAGAGAGATATGTAAGATTAAATCCTCTTTAATAATATACCCAAAATATATATGTTTCACTTTCAAATAAAAGAAAACAAATAATATTTAAGCAACAAGATTTTTACCAGCATATCCATGTATTTGTGGGTATGCTATCCTGAGACGGTCTCGACGCTCCTAAATTAAATAAACATATAATATTAAATACATACAACACTAAATCTGTCTAACTATATATATATACTATTAACAATAAATAAGAATAAAACATAAATAGAGTCATTCTTCTTTTAACTTGAGGAATATATATATTCACTTGCAAAGTTCCTTTTCATGCTTAATAAATGATTGGGAGATGAATTTCAAAATGAGTGCGTGGTTAAATAAGAATATGAAACATAAAACAAGTTCTTGTAGGACAAAACAGTTACAATTCACAATTAATTTTGTAAACATCCAATGTCCTTCAGCCATAAGCCATTATAGTTTTCTTCTATATCATACATAACGATAAATATTTATAATAATAAATACGTGGAAAGACAGTTTCAGCTATATTCTGTTATTTATTTTTAAGCACATCTAGGGTATTTAATTCAATAATAACTTAACGTATTTTTCTGCAAAAAATATTCACCTTCATAATTTATAGATTGGTATTTGCATTATTAACATTAATAAATTGCTGGTAATTGTCCACAAACAATTTGCATTTCCTTAAACATTAACACATATATCCGTAAATCGAAGAGAACAAAAATATGTAATATTAAACTTCTTCTATTCGATTTAGACATCTATATTTGGTAAGTAGTAGTAATTTACTATCCAGGTTAAGTCATATTTCTATTTCTTTAATAAAACATATATTATTCTATAAGCATAAAATGAAATATAAGATTAGCATTCCGCAACAACTATTAAATGTCAAACACATAATCAAGAACACGTATCCTTTTAACTTTTAACTTCACTTTTATATAAGTAAAATATAAGTTAAATAGAGAGCTTATCAAAGTAAATTTAGTTAAACAGTTCTGAATATACATCCATGATGACAAAACATTATAAACATCACACATGGGACTTAAAAAATTATAAAGTTCTTGCATTTTCATATTCTTTTTAACGGAGATAAATAAAAGTAAATGAACTAACGTAAGTTTACTATCAGAAAAGCACATCCTTAAACAAAAATGAAAGTGTTAATTTAAATGTTTTAATTAGACAAAAGAAAGCAAGATTGATACCTTTATATTTTTTTTTATTCAGACATCACCCAATAAAGCTCAAACGTCTGGAGTTTAATAATAATCTTCATGAAAAGGCTGTTTTGAAGTTTCACTTTAAACTGTTTTGGGAGAGATATATAAAATCGAAAGTGGCAGAAAATGAAAATTACACTTGTTGAAATTACAAAAGATAATGTCTTTTATTATTATTATTATTATTATTATTATTATTATTATTATTATTATTATTATTATTAAAAATTATTAGCTATCAAAAAAAAATAAATCTCCCCACCAATCAAAAAAAGTCACATGATCAGCAGAAGCTTGGCCCCCACATTTTTTTTTTCCTTTTTAACACTTAATTAATATTAAAAAAAAATCTTTTCTAAAAAAAATACTTTGACCTTAGTCAAATAATAAAAAAAAAATAGCTTTTTACAAAGTTAAAACAAATGAATATCAATTAGCTATCAAATAAAATGGTTTATAATATTATTTAAGTTGGCCAAATAATTTACTAATTCATATAAGCATTAATCATTAAAGAAGATTTATTTTTGAAAAATTATTAAAGATAATTACTGTAATTTGAATGTTTATTGTAAGTTTGAATATATCCTTTGTTGTAATTAGGATATGAAATGGAAATAAGATAATGATACATTCATACATATACGCTGCTATGTGAATATTAAATTATACTAACTAAAACATACCTAATATGTCTATGGGTTACAACCGACTATAATATTAATAAATAAATGGGTATCAATGAATAATAAATCAGAAAACCATTCTCACACCAATACTATCTTATAAATAAATAAAACAAACCTTGCATCAATCCAACTACTATCATAACACTTTCAGTAATAATCCACCCCTCTTCCTTGAATTAAACACTATCAAAATATAATAACAACACTAAATGCTTGAAAAGTTGCTAACCAAAATGCACAGTTTGTCCACATATGACTTTTTTGAGCCATTAATAGATTAATTTTAAAATTTTAAGGCGATTTCATTTTTTTAGTACAATGCAGTTATTTGTTACTGATATAACACAGCTTAATTACTTGTACATTTTTGTTAAGGTTTGGATGAATTGTTTAAATCAATTTACTAAAAAAATGAAAAGTAAAAGCTATTTAAGGGCATGATGTATATATTGTGTTGACAATCTTCTTAAAAAGTCTAATTACAGTAAATAACAATATTTACTGTAGAATATTATGTTAAAATTGTTAAGACAGTCAACTAAAGATAAATTAAATATTGAATGGTTGGGAAAAGTGGCCATAATAAATACTGCATTAATTAGACTTGTAAATAAATGTTTAAAGTAAATTTTAAAAGTAATAACTTAAAATTAAATAAATAAAATATTTAGTAATAATTATTATATTTAATAATTCTATCATTTAATTAAAAAGAATAATATGGGAGACAAGTGCATATTCTATTTTATAATATCAAAATAATTATTCTATATTTTGCTATAATTTTATTTTATATAATATTTTGTAAATTAAATCATTTATTTTATTTTCAGTTTAATTGTAAGTGTTTCAATAATTTTGTAAGTCATGTGACATGTAGATCTTCACTTGTGTTCTTGTGGAGTTTTTTTAGTAAAGTTGCAAAAGTGTTTAAAATTCTAACGTAAAATTTAAAATATTATATTTGTCTATTCCAGAATAAAAATAAAATTAGCTATTATATATATTAAATTGGATTTTTAAAATGAATGTAATAAGTAAAATTATATTTTTATTTTGTTTTGAAAAATAACTATGTTTTAAAAGAAGGCTAAAAGTAATAATAAATATTACGAAATGATTTTAAAAGTTATTTTAAAGGGTTTGGTAGGTGTAAATAAAATATGAAAATTAATTAAGAATTAAATAATATAATAAATAATAAATATTAGATAAATTATTATTTATTTTTAACATTAATCCTGTGTTGTTGGCCAGGGATGTAATAAGCTAGCAGATCATTGTTTGTTAAACCAAACAAATGTGTAATTTGTTCAGGTATAAAACAGATGCACAATTATTTTTCAAGGTACTACTATTGTTATCACTATTAAATTTACTTTGATTAACTAAGTGTACCACAAATTGTCAATTGTAATAATTTCTAGTTCTAAAAAGAAAGTACAGTAATTTATTATAAGGATCGTATAATACAGATATGCCATGCTAAAAGCTAAGTAATTCCTTATCTGCTTATTTGTTATGCCAAATTTTAATGTCACATTAAACATGAATCAACCATTATTAAATTTTAAGTTATATGGAAAATATCAGAATTATGATTTTTCCATTGGGCACAGAATTTTGCCTATCATAATTAATAATTGTACTTTGCTATGGAGATTAGCAAGTTGGACATCACAGGGGAGATTTAGAAAAGTTCACCTGAAATGGATAGTAAAAAAAATATGAAATGCTTTTAATCGGAAAGCTTATTTAAAATAAGATGGTAAATTTAAAAAAAAAAATTAACTTGATAAAAGAATTATTTTGAAATGTTTCTTTATGAAGAAATATTTATTAATTCATTTTAAAACAATTATAGTAATTTTAAAGATGTAAACAACTAAGACTATTATCATAATTTTTCCATATTGTATTGAAAAGAAATCTTTAAAATAGGTAATTAAATATATCCTATTATTAATTATTGTATGCTGGTCGTACAAAAGATATTAAAATTATTTATGGAAGTTTTAAATTGCATAATGTTTTTGTTGTATCAGAGAATATAAACCGTTGGAAAATTTAAATACAAGTAGCATAACTTTTGAAATGATTTTGTTATATGATATTTAAGAAAATACTTTCAATAATTATTTTATTGAATTATTATTTTATAAACTTTTAAAAAGAAAATCCATGGTTATTTATAAATAAATACGTATATTGTATAGTCGACATACTGTCTTTTTTATTTTGGAACATTGTCATTCATTTTTCGTTTAAAAAATGAAACCATCAGAGCATGCATTGTTTTGCTATCAAACGAAGTTTTTGACAACAAGTGGTGAAGAGAAGAAAAAAAAGAACATTTTCTTTTAATGAACTTTCGATGGAGTTTTGTAAATTAAATTTTGAATTATTTTTTTTACTAAAAAATAGTATTAATACTCATTCATAAGTTGAAGATAGGACAGGAACATAAGATATTAATTTATTTATTAACATTGTTACTTAGATTTTTATATTAAAAACATTTAACAATTTAAAAAAAAGAAAACATAATATTTTAAGTATGAAAGTATTGAATAAATGATATCCTATGCAGGTTTTATTATTTAGTTCATGAACCAAAAACACCAATTAAGTGGCTAAGCAGTGAAGATCACTTATGGTAATAATGTAAAAATAGTAATGATTTTATAATGTTTTTTTTTTTTTTTAAATGATAAAAATATGTAATTTTGTGTGTGGATGTGTGAGAAGGTATATCAATACATGATGCATATACATAGATTATAGGAGGTTTATTTATTTTAAAAATATGCATACTTTTATTTATATTATAAGCATATTTTGACGTAATAGGAAAATAAGTATATGACTCTATTTTAACTGAATTTATTATTTATTTTAAGTAATTAAAGTGTTATATTGATACTGATTATTTATATGTTGGTCTAAGAGTTATCAAAAAAATGAAATAAGCTTTTCTTAATGAACAGTTACGTGAATTTATTTATTGTTTTATAAATGTGGAAAAAAAATTAGTGATGTAGAGTGATAGATCTCTAAGGAAGTGTTAAAGATAGTGGCTTTATAGTAGTTAAATGAAACCAAGGTAATATTTTATGTAGGATTTATTAATACGAGAATAAGTGTAATCAATATTGATGATTATGCAAGAATAGATAACTTAGCCCTATATCTTGTTTATTTTACATGGCAGTGTTTTCTGTGTGTTGAAGTTGTATGTTCCATAAAGCTGAATAAATAGCCTGGACATTATATTTAGTAGTGAATGTTATTAGACAAATAAGTCATACCTCTTTTCTTATACACTGTTACCATGATTATTATTTAATAGAAGTGCTATTGAGTTAAAACTCCAGTTTATTCCATATACCTACCCATTTATTCACTATGAAAATTTATCATATTACTTCATGTAGGAATGCATTTAAAACGTGAAATGATGAATAAGTTTGGAAGTGTGTGATTGTCGATGAGGAGGATAAGATGGGTAATATTATGTGCATAACAACTTTATAAAAGCAAGCTTATACAATTAACGTTATTTAGTATACTTATACAACCAACTGAGTCTTATTTATCAACTAATTGCTAATATAAACATAATGTTAGCTACCAACCCTTATCCCACAGTCTTGATTGGTGACTTTAACATGTCATACTCTAAATTCACATTTATATATCTTCACTTACTAAATAAAACCTCATGAGTGGTGAAGTATTCTTATTATCAGACTCGGTCTCATATGACACTAGAAAACATTTCTCACTCATGGGAACTTCAGTTCTTAATAGAGCCTTCTTTAATTCCATTGGTTTTCTGAGACCATATGGCATGCACAGCCACAATTAAAATAAATGATAGTATTTGAAACTCCATTACTAACTAATACCACTAGATTACTTCTTAAATCCAGTGATTTATGTTGATCTTAATTAGTTTGTTTCCACAAATAATCAATTAATATTCAACCACACTCAATAATGCCTGATGGTGGCTACAAGAAATGACTTTTTTTGCAAGATCCTTTATTGGATTTATTTGCCAGCTTGAACATAGCAGTGATACACACAAACTATATATAATTAGATCATTAAGGTATCTTATTACATACAATGAAACAGTTTTAAAATCATAATTATATATAATGGTGATGATACACAACATTTGCTGACAGATTCACTTTTTTAAATCAAAATTATTAACTTCATTTTATATTTGATGTTGAAGTTAAGAAAGCATACAATAAATAAAAAATTAAAAAAATATAGCATAGCTTTTACAAGTTTAACAGTTATTTGTTTATATATAACATAAACCTAAGGTAAATCACACTTAATCCTATTTATTATTTCCAATAATAATATAAAATTAAAATATTGCCTATAAATTTGTATAATATCTGAGGAATTGCTGTATTGTTTATTACATTTGTAGTAGTAATAGTAGTAGTAGTTGTAGTAGTAGTAGTAGTAGTAGTAGTAGTAGTAGTAGTAGTAGTAGTAGTAGTAGTAGTAGTAGTAGTAGTAGTAGTGGTAGTAGTATTATTAGTAGAGTACAGTAGGTGGCACTTTTATAGTCAGGCAAGTGTAGATTCCACTAGATGATATTTTTCTTAGTCTGTCAAGTGTAGAAGTAGTAGTAGTAGTAGTAGTAGTAGTAGTAGTAGTAGTAGTAGTAGTAGTAATAGTACTACTACTACTACTAGTAGTAGTAATGGTAGTAGTAGTCATAGTAGAAGTGGCAGAGTCCAATAGGTGGAACTTTTCTTAGTCAGTCAAGTGTTACATTAGCTCATTTTTGAAGAAGAGATTTTCAAAGTTTTACTTTGAATTGAATAAAAAACATTTACCAGTGAATAGATGAAGTTTTTAGACTTAAGGTAAGCTCATTGAAAGCTTATTTCTTATAAAATTGGTTTAAGTATAAGGGATTTTCTAAATATGCTTTAAAATTCTATGTTAAATTCAAGTAATTCAACAAAATATTTATTTCTAGAAAATTATGTTATAAATTTTAATCTTGTTAAGGGAACAATGGGAGAAGTAATTTCTAAACAAAGTTCTAAATTCTTATCAGATTGTCAAAAGAAAAGTAATTTTAGTTTTACGGAAATACAGACAATGAACGAATCTTTAAATTTGAAAAGCTCCAGGATATTTGAAGACCTTATCTAAAAAAAAAAAAAAAAACTGAGATTAAAAATAAAAGTAGCTGTGATAAAGTTTTCAAAAAAAATACAAATAAAAAAGTCAATTTATTATATATTAGTGAAGAAAACACAACTGACTTTTTTAATCTAGATGATAATAAAATTAATCAAACAAATTCAGAATCTACAATACTAAATAATACAAAAAAAAAAATGAAGAATATCAGGATATAGTAATTAAGTTCAATCTAACAATCCCCCTGATCATTTTTAAATCTTTTCAAAAATTTTAAAATGAAAAGCCATTGATTTTATTTATGACAGACTTAAATATTTTTGTAATGAAGTTCTTCATAGATGAGTTTTATGAGTTTCTCTAAGAAAAATATCCATGAGGAATGCTTTATAAAGTTTTAAACCATCCTAACAATCTATATCTTGTATTGGATTTTCACACAATATCACAAAAATTATTTTTTTTAAAAAATATATTCAGGTTATCAACAACTAAATTGTCTGCTATATTGATAGAAACATACAGATGAGACTAGAGGGCCAAATTAGAAACTTTCATGTCATCTTTACCAGTCAAGACTTACAAAAGTTTCTTAAAAAATATGGAGAAGTTTTAAATTTTAGATCATCTACTCGGAAAAAGAGCTATGAAGCCAGTTCTAACTAACACATCCATGTGAAACTTCACTTTGAATAAAAATGTACAGACAATTGACATTCTAACTTCACATTCCATTGATAGCTTCCCTTTTATAATCACCTTCAAGGGAGTACCCTAATAGTGTTTTTCTTGCAAGTCCAGGGAGCACCTCATCATGAAATGCTCTAACAAATATGGAAAAAAATGTGGATTTAAAAGTACAAAACTCATCAATGTGCTAAACAAAAAATGTTGTTAGAGGAAAATCCAAATCTTGTAAATGTACCTAATGTAGAAAGTAATCAACAATTTAATCAAATTTTATCAATCCCAAACATAACTTCCCACATGGTCATATTGAAACTGATGCCTAATAATATTCCACATGAACAGAGAGTATAAGAAGCAAGAACAATTGATGAAGTAAGATTCCACATGAACAGACAGAAACAGAAGCAAGAACAATTGAAGAAATATTGATCTATGCATCTAATATTCCACAGCATAGGCAAACATAAGACAGTCCTGAAGTCAAGGAAAGAACTGATGCCTCATCAGAAAATGATGACAACTTTAAAGTGGCAGTAAGTAAACAAAGGTTTAGAAAAGTAAAAAAAAAAAAAATGACAATTTAAATACAATAAAGACTTAAATGCAATGGATAAACAAAACAAAACAACCTGAAAAATGAGAATATTCCATACATGCCAATTCACAAAAAAACTAAATATAATGAATCAAATGAAGATAACAATGCTCCAGAAGATGCAAGCCCTTTACATTGGACCTGTAAAAAGTCTAGTAATTCTGAACTTTTACAAGAGCAAGTCAAATAATTCGTAGGAGTCAACAGTCACAAAAGCAAAGGCAGAACTAAAAAGGACAAATATTCTGAAAAAGTTATCAAAGAGATGGATACAAATGCTGTTTTAATTTTTGACAATTCTTCATTTGAGCCAACGAGATTACTAGTAGAAAAAAAATAGAAACACAAATTGATAGAAAATTTGCTTCTAATAAAGGTGCACTTTTCATAGCAGACCTTTCTTACCTTACATTAATTGGGATGTTTATTTATACGTTTCACCAGGAAAACTGGAGAAATCTACCTACAAATATAAAATACTGTATAGAATTTCTTTTGGAAATTTATTTGTTGAGCATTTTAAATACACAATGCCATGAATATTTAATACAATTACCATCATATTAGATGTTATTAAAATTATTAATTTTGTAGTTGTAGAATTAAAATGGATTTATGCATGTCAGAGGTTAATATTAGAAAAATCAATTCGATAAAATACATCTTTGCATTAAGCAATTGGATAACACAATTTTCTCTTCATATAATAGTTTTTACAGAGATAAAATATTCTGTAAATTGACGTATTAATCCCCAGCAATTTTCATGTAAATTTGGATATTGCCATTTTTCAATAAATGTCCTGGCTGCCACTGGGATGGGGATTTTAATCCATCATAAATCACCATTTCAAACATTGAGAATAATTTATCATGACTATCATATGATTATGAATTCTCTAATCCATACAGTTTCTACAATAAATATTATAGGGCTGTATTTATATAATAAAACTTCCATAATAAGTCAATTAATCACATGATTATAATATCTGTAATCCATACAGCTTATACACTACATATTAGAGGCATGCATTTATGTAATAAAATGGCCAAAATAAGTCAACTAATCAATGAGATATTCTGTTTTTAAGTACAAACTCATATCCTACAATTATGATTGGAGATTTCAACATGCTGTAAAGGGTAGCTTGCAACGTATATATTACACCGATCTGCATATAGAACCTTAACGTATTCTGCACTACAAGTGCGCCATCTAGGCTTTTGAACCTATAAAAATTTATAAAGTAGGCAGATACGTAAGTTTAAAAAAAATATTTATTTTATAAATTTTGGTTGATTCCGGTCGTTAGCCCATTCTCACTAGCTCAATGGAACAGCAGAAATTTATATTTCATAAATTCTTATCTAAGAATAATTTTTAAAAAAAGAATAAAATAAGCCACTGCCAGTAATTAACATACAAACATTTATTTACGCATATATATATATATATATATATATTTTCATTTCAGTTACAATATATATATATATATATATATTGTAACTGAAATGAAAATTAAATTGAAAAACCATTTGTAACAGAAATATAAAAATAGATAGAGGCAATTATGGATAGACATTATTAATTATTATAATATATTTATAATCTGAGCCTTTTATAAAATCTGTCATTTGTAACAGTATGAATAAATAAAGATGAATTTATAAAAGGGTTGATAAAAGGCTGTTACTTTATAATTGATTACAATCTATATATTGATGAATGATAAAATGATAGTTGCTATAATTCAATAACTAAATATAACATTATAGCCGGTTTGCAACTATCCTAAACATTAATTCTCTCACGCTAATAATGAAATAAATAAATTATCTCATTTTTCCATATAAAATAACCAAATGAAAACTTAAACCGTCATCATTAAAGATTTAAATATTCAGATATTGGGGACATCATTTGAGCAATAAAACATACTGGCCATTGTCATCAAATAAAAGAATATTAAGTATAGCATCTGCATAAAATTACCCACTTTGAGATTCTTGGAGTGCATTATGCTTATCTCCTATACTAGGTTCTTTTAACAAAGAATCCTTCTCATTCCTCTTTCCATGTATATACGACCATTCACTTAATATCATTAAGTTGGAAAGGAATTAAATCACTCTTTATTCAGTTTAGCTAAGTACATGTGTTTTCTCATGAGCGCCACTAGATTGTTTTAAATCAAGATAAATATCTGTTTAGAATGTACTGAGTTCAAACTCATTCGGTACATTTTTATTACACATGACTTGGATGACTAATGAAAAAAATAAAAATGACATTCTTATATTTTACTCATGTCAATAAAATCATAAGATCTCCATATCCCCAAAATTTATATAGATCAAAACTCTTATAGATATTGCTAGCTCATTTTATGTATATTAATGAACAGACAATTATAATCTTATTAATGGATTCTAAACAAGCATCGTGAAGACCACTATTGATATTGATGGCCATTTAACTAGATTATTTATCACAATATAAAGGTAATAATGATGATGATAATAATGATGATGATGGTGATGATATCATAATAATAATAATAAGGATAATAATAGTGATGATGATACCAGCCATAGCTTTATAATGAACTCACAACAATAAATTTATCTTTATAAACGTATAGGCATTTTTAGAAATCATCCCTTGTCAAAATGGGATTTAATTATTATATTCACTAGCATTTATATAAGTTTATGTTTATTTACTAAAATACTTTGATAGTTAAACTAGGATTCAATAATACTAATGATGATGACTGATCATCACGAATCTCTATGCATGATATTCAACTGTCTACAAATCCTTATTTACTAAATATATTAATTATGTTAAACATTAGATTTTATGATTATAATTTATTTAATGATGATGGCGATCATAACTCATGTACAGTACCATGTTTAAATGGTGTTTTAATCAATAATACAATATTCATCTTTGATGAAGAATATCAAAACTCATTGGCACAACATAATTTTTTTTAGCTTTCTATTGTTGAACTATAATTATTAAAACTTGGTTATTATCAAGCATAATCCCTAAATACTTAAAGGTAAATCAACATTCTAGTTTACTTAACATTTTGTGAGCACTTTCTTAATACTTGCAAATGCTTGCTCAATATTTATGAATGATGATTCTTAATATCTGTGAGTGGTGATGATCATTTAAAACAATAGAATTAAGACAAGAAAAATACAACAATATTTTTAAGAAGAACTCGGAAACCAATTAAGATATATAATTATATTTTATTATTACTATTACTCTTTCTTTCTTTAAAATCAAATTTACTAACTAGATAAATGGATTATTATTACATTAATTCAATATAGAACTAATACAAAATTTTATATACAAGTTTGTCATTTGGGATAATTTTAAAATAAGCTGGCTTAAAATGACATTTAAAAAAATATTTAACGGAATGCTTACTTAAGACTTTCCTAACTTATTATATCATAAAAATAAATTTCATATGTAACTTGTGTTTTATTTCACTTCCATTCATATGTAAGCCTTGCTTTATAATTTCTCATATTTAAACTAATTATGTATAACCTATTCTTTTTACGTGTTTGTATAAGCAATTACACATGCACACATTCGGTAATGTTAAAATATATGTTTAAAATGTATACCCCTATATTAGAGATTAATACATAAATTACATATATAAATAATATTCTTGCAACCTTTTAGCAAAAGCAAATAAAATACATTATATCAATTTTAATATGCAACAAGATAAAATAAAATAAAAACATTATAAATGCATATATTTATAGGTTGCTCATTATCATAACAAATGAAGAACAATAAAAAAAGATTACAATATATAATATAAAAAATAATAATAAAAAAATAATGAAAATTTAAGTTTAAAGATTTAAACTGTGTTTGTGTTATGTTATGTGATATTCAGAATAACTATCAATAAACAAGCCTTTAATGTTTCTGTATCAAAAGAAAAAAAATAATAATGCTTTGAACAATAAATTAAGGTTTACTTTTAATAAGCAATAATAAAAGATCCATAAGGAAAGTTCATAGTTACCCGATTACTTTCACTTCTTATAAATGTCCCGAGTTTGAATTTTCAGACTGCTTGTCTTTGCTCCATTTAAAAAAAAAAGTTCTTGTAGATACTTTTAAAATAAACATGAATTAATTGACTTGCTTATTTCTTCAATTTTAAATTATTTATTGTTGATACTTTTGATCACACTGAATTCGTTGACTGGCTTGCTTCTACCATTTCAAAAAGAGTTATTTCAAATACTTTTAGATAAGTATGAACTGGTGGATTTGCTTGTCTCTCCCATTTTAAACAGAATTGTTGTAGACACTAGATGACTATGAGGGAAATTTTAACAAAAAATTGATTGATAGCTTAATTAAACCTAGTTATAAGGCCTTTATACAATTTTATTTTCCTCTTGCTTCCCCTTCTCCCTCCATCCAAAGGTTATGAGCCTAGAATTGACCAGGAGCCAGAAAAGAAGCATTTCAAATAGCTTGTGTCATCGGCTTTAAACTTGATCATTTTGTTGGCTACTATTTGATTGGTATATGAGTCCATAGACAGATTAGTGAGCTAACTCATGATGGGGTTTCAGGAAGCAGAAGAATGGTTTTAGCAATGCAAATTCATTAAATTATACACAGCAAAATAGATTAATATCATTTCATAGAACTGTTAATAACTTCTTCCAATAAATTCAACTTTGTTCCATTTTTCCTTCTTTATCTTAATCTTGCTGGGAATTACTTATATATACACACATCTTTGTCTATACTGACTTTAAAACAAGAGTCATTTTTTTGATTCCTCAATTTTTTTAAAGAGTGAAAAAAAATCAAATCGCTCACTCTCTTTTTCATAACATTAAAAAAAGACTGACTGCCACAACTCTCCTTCAATAAGATTGAAAAAATTGAACTGCCCACTAAATATTGAAAAAACTGACTGATCGCTACATCTCTGTTTAATAATAATGAAAAACTGAGCATCCTAAACATTGTATGATTCATTTATATTGCAAATCTTAATCAAAGAAAAGAACCACCTGGAAATCTTATCTTGAAATAAAAATCAAAGCTTCACAAGTTTGATGGTCTGTCGCAATTAATAAAAAAAAAACTTAGGATCAATTATTACTTTTATTACATCCAAGCACCTCTTTTCCAAAAATAATCTTAGATACAGATAACAAACAATAAAGCTGGCAATCTAAGTCATTAAAAGATTTGTGTAAAAATGTTTTATGTTTATCCAGACATTCTCATTCTCTCACACTCTTTTGCACATGTACATTTTCACATCTTAATCTCCTATCTTGATCACTTTATTTAACACTTTCTTTTTGATCTGCTTTATTTTAACCAAAAATAATGTTAAATAATTTAACACCTTATTTAATAAAAAAATATATAATAAATCAATATTAAATATTATTTCTTGCTACATTCTCTTTACAATTGCTTGTTTATTACCTATTTGTAAATCATATAAAATAAATACACACACACACACACACACACATATATATATATATATATATATATATATATATATATATATATATATATATATATATATATATATATATATATATATATATATATATAAGAAAATTGTTTTTTAATTAAATAAGATATCTATGTTTTTGAAATGAGTCATGTACATACAATATATATATATGATAAACAAAAATGCAAGTTAAAAAACTTGCTAACGCTTGTATTTATGTCCACAGATGGCGTTCTACCAAAAACGCCCATCAAGCGTATGTTTTGTTTACATAAATGTCAGAGTAGTTAGTATTCACTATCTCTGACGTTTATGTAAACAAAACATGCTGATGGGGTTTTGTGCTTGTGGACATATATATATATATATATATATATATATATATATATATATATATATATATATATATATATATATATATTTAACATTATTATTTTAGCATGTTTACTTTAACATTTAACATTAATTTTAACTTTTATTTTAGATTTTAATTTACATTTTAATTTTTATACTATTATAAGTTTGCCCAGATGGATTTATAAAAAGTTTGTTTTATAAATGTTTAGTATAGATCAGTTACATAGATTACATGGTCAAAAACATTTCAAAGAAAACATAAACGATCAAAATATAAAGTCACTGATGGAAATGCAGAGGGAAATTTATAAGAAACCCAATGGCATTCATCATAAGATGCCAAAAGACACCAATAACTTAAAAGACATCCGTCATAAATACATCTTAGATACTCACTGTAAAGCATTAGTATTTACAGAATGTCTATATATTTTGATCAAATATGAAAACCAAAAACATAATTAACTGGTAACAAACCCATGAAGCATCTATACTCAACTTAAATTTATGGCATTTTTATTTAGAGTGTTGAGTATGAATAGACTGCAAAGATTGCATTTGAAAAGAAAATATTCTATCCTTGTTTAACCTTAGGCCAAATGTTCGCAGTCAAACCAACTTCAATCCATCTGATATATCGATGTATTCAATGTAATACGATTACAACAGCACAGATAGGTTAAAAAAAGAAATTGTCTTTCATCAGATAGGAATACTACATCTATCAGATGATAAGAGCAATAAAAAAAACTCCATAGAAAAAGACTGCGGTCATTTTGCTGACTTACTATCGCATTCCATAGGCCAAAATAAAGTGTGCAGCATCAAAAGAGATTCTGCCCATAGTGAATCTCATACTACATCTACTATTTACACCAATATATCCAATCCATTGACCTAATTCAACTATGAAACAAATAACTTAAGATTACCCTCCTCTAATATAACTTTACAAATCTATATAGCCATTCACGCACAACTTAAGTTTAACATTTATATAATTTTATTTTTCGCAAAACAAAAATCAAAAATAAAACTTAAAAAACAAAAAAATAATAAATAGAAATGATTTTACAAAAAGGAAATACATAAAATAAAATTATAACTAATTAATAAATAATTTAGTTTGGACAGATAAGAATCTATTTCTATTTTTTTTAAATATGGAAAGTTTTTAATTTAATGTTCATGAATTATCTAAAATTCTTACGGTTTTAAAAAGTCGATTATTTGTAGTTGTTTGTAATTTTGAATGGGAATTCCACGCTGTCCTGAAGATATTGGTATCCAGTTAGCCATTGTTTTTTATTTATTCAGGAGGTCTTTTATTTTAGCTGGTCCTTAATGTAGAAAACTAATGGTCATTTCTCTTTCTTTCTTTTTTTATAACCACTGAAGGAATTGAAAGTGCATCTTTCAATCCCTTCTCCTCCAACCCTCTCCAACTTAACACATATCTGTCCTCTTGGAAAAACTAACTAATAATTTCCAAACTTTTTCTTTTATATTAATTTTAAAGATTCAATTGACATTATGTCATCAATGTGATGGTCCTCGCTGAGGTCCAATTCTATTGTTTTTCTCTCCTCTCTGAACTTTACTTATACATTTTAAATGCCCAAGGGCTACTTTATATTTAACTAATTAAAATAATCATTTCCATTTTTTAATAACAATAATTAATTTGTTTTCAAACTTAAAGATATATTTTTATCTCTAAATCGTTTTTAAGTTTTTGCTTTTAATATACTTTTTCTATTTTTAATAAAGTTTTATTTTAATATTTTTTTATCATCTGTGTAATCATATATATATATATATATATAAAGTTTGATATCTGTATTCGTTTCACAATATATGTAATATACAAATCAATATATATATATATCAAATACAGTACATTTTATATAAATTATATTCTTTTAGAAGTACTTTTGACTATACACTCTGTAGTCTTTATCAACTATATAACATTGAATAATCAAAATGAGACAACCCTTAACAATACCCATAGTTCAATTCAGATTTCCCACAATTCTGTTATCTTAACATTTGATGACTGGCGATTCATTAACATTTGACGATTTCTTGAAATCAACATAGCCTTTTTTATTTTACGTTTATTATGACAATGTTCAATTTGAATAATTTTCATATTTTTATAATCAAATTTAAATCCATATTGACAAGATTTATTATGATCAAATATAACAGATGATGAAGGTTTATTTACATCTGTTCCATATTGATTCTCTTTTTGAATTCTATTATATAAAAGCATATGTTCTTTTATTCTCTTTTCAAATGTACACTTAGATTCACCAATGTATTGTACGCCACATCCACATATCCATCTATATATAATAGAATTTTGATTAAACTTTGAATTTTGAATTTTAGAATTATTAAGCAATCTATTTATGTTATTTGTAGAGAAAAAAGCAATATGACACAAACCATTATAAATTTTCCTAATAAACTTGACCTGCTCATCTGATATAAATGGCATTGAAATCCATTTCATTTTGATATTTTTATTTTTAATTTTATTATAGTGTTGATTTCTTTTAAATCCTTTAATAATATTAGCAATTGCATTTTTATAATAACCAATTTTCTACAAGTCATTAACAAATAAATGTACATTTTTAATTTTATCACTAGAATATTTGCATAATTTTTCATTTCGAAATAAGAATGATTTCAATCCAGACAGCTTATGACACATAGGTACATGTGATTCATATGGAATAAAACCTTACCAACTAATTTGCTCCATTCTCTTAAAACATATAAGAATGACAAAACTGTAATTACAACTGTCACAAATGCAAAATGTGATTTAAGCAGATTTCGTACAGATGAGTTTTATCAATTATTGAATAAAAAAAAATTGTGGTCATATATTTATTAAGTATTATTCCTTTCTAATAATAGGTATTTGTGTTTAGAATTTCACAACAAAAAAACTAAAATAAATTTTTCAAAATAATACTACATTTCTTGGTAACCAATTACTTTCCTTCATTGATATTGAGTGACCCCTATTAATTCAATGGCAAATTAAAAGTTGTTTGTACTACTACTACTACTACTACTACTACTACTACTACTACTACTACTACTACTACTACTACTACTACTGCTGCTGCTGCTGCTACTACTACTGGTATTACTACTACTACTACTACTACTACTACTACTGCTGCTGCTGCTGCTGCTTCTACAGCTGCTGCTGCTGCTTCTACAGCTGTTGCTGCTACTGCTGCTGCTACTGCTACTGCTACTACTAGTACACCTACTACTACTATTACTACTAGTTTTAAAATTGTTTTATTAGCATTATTATTTACATTTATGTATATTTACATGAGAGGTAAATATACATGATTTGAAATTTAAAATTTTATATAACGATTTTTGTTTTCTATTCATTTTAACTAATATTCAGTAATTATTAAAGTCTGAACAGTGATTTATAATTATTGTTACATGCCATATTATAAGTGCATGGAATTATGATTTGGAAATATTCAGTTAAGTAATTGCAAATTGTAATAACTTTGTAAAGGATGAATTGATATATTCTTGCAACCAAGAGTAGAATCAAATTTCTTTTTCTTCTATGCTCATGATTACAGTTATTATTGAGAAATGCTAGAGTCTTAGTAGACCCCAGGTGGCTGACACTATATCAGATTGATCAACAAGCTGCTCCCTAGTTTTATTTTTTCTCATCTATTTAGAAACAATGACTTATATTTGTGAAAGTGTGGTTAAAAACAGTGACAACTCAGAAACCATAATGTTAATAATAGAAATATTGAGATCCTGATTGTTGGGAAAACATTTTGAGATGCTGTCAATTAAGGTATTGATTGTAATTCTGTTTCCATGTGAGATGGTTATGATGAGTTGCCTATATTTATAAAGTGAATAGCAATCCATTAGAAAGTGATTCATTGTCTTTCCTTTTTTATGAGAGATGGAGCACATAGAGTCAATTTTTGAAAACCTCATTTTTCTTGCAAGAAATTTATTTGTGGTTAAAGCTTTTAGATTGATTTTAATCAAAAAATCCCATATATTTAGGCTCAAAGTGCCAATACTTATATTTGGTAATTAGTGTCTTATTGTTTATATTGAAAAAAATGTTAGGATGTGGTTGAGTATCTATGTAGTTAAGAATTTGATGAGTGGTCCAATAATCAATATGTGCATTCAACTCAATATCTGTAGTTTGATTACTATTTATATGTTGTAAAAGCTGGTTTATGAACTTATTTTGATAGGTGGGAGAGTATCAGTTTGTTCTACTTGTAAATAATGCTGAATAATAGGGAAATTGGTGGCAATTTTTACCAATGTATTATGTATTTTTTGGTAATAGAAGGTAGTAATTGAATGCAATGACAAGCCATTGTATTTTGTATGCACTTTTAAGTTCATGATGCTTATTGAGACAGCCTTTGTATTCCAGATCAATTTTCTACATAAGGAGTTTATTTTTCCAATGATAGCTTTGAAAGAACCAATAACTGGCATGTAATAGTTGATTTTGGGCAATATTAACTTGTTAATGAGTGTAATATTACGATATATTGAGAGATATGTCCTAGTAAGATAATTTATTATTTTATTTATTGATTCCATTTCTTGATTTTGAATAGCTAGCCTTCTAGCAGGGATTCCCAAAAAGGGGTGTGGGAAAGATTTTGTTAGTGAAGTATTAGGATTACCTGTAAAGATAATTCATATTGCCAATTTGCTAGTAATTGAATGAATATTCATTTAGAATATCAATTAGCATGGACATAAATTTCTTGGAATGGAGGAAGATTACTATATCATCCATAAAGGATATGTGGTTTATAGGGAAGTTAATTTGAGATAGAACTACAGATGACATTTTATTTCAATTACAACTAGCAAAGGGTTAATGTATGAAATAAATGACAGCACACAGAGTGGCGAGCTTTGTGGTATGGAGCTTTGTGGCACAAAACTGGGAATCATTTGCCATTCAATGTAATATGGATGGATCTATTATATAATATATTAGCCAGAATGCACCTATGTTATGAAGGAATGTTGTATTGTTCAAGTAATTTTAACAGTTTATCTATTGAAACTGAATCAAAAGCCACCTCAATATCTAGCTGAACTGCTATTGGTGCTGCCTTTTTATTCACCCTGATTTGCTCAATTATTACTCTGAAAAGAAAGAGTGCTACAGTGATAATGCTTCCTTTATTTGCAAATTGATATTTGAAAATTTTTTAAAGAATAAAATGTATTTTATCTTTAACATGTGAATCCATTATTTTAATGATCAGTGGAGACATGGATATTGGTCTAATATTGTTTCAGAGTGTACGATGAATTGTTTTCTTGAGAAAGGGTCCAAGAGAGATAGGGTATAGCTGTGGAATGATATGTACTTGGTTTGATAGATGGCTTAGCATCGTTTGGATTATACGTACAGTGAAATGTTTGAGGTGTTCTAACAAAAATTTTTGAATTGCATGTATTCCAGGATATACACTGTTAGGATAATGTTTAATTTTGTTCATTATTTCTTCTTTAGTTATATTGTAATTTAACTACTAAATTGTTTTGTTTGAGATTTGCAATGTTAGCATGGGGATATGACTGAAGGTTATTTTTAAAATAGTCAAGCAGTGGCACAATCATTCCTTCTCCAGTTAATATTTTTGAGTTGTGCAGAATTGTAGTGGGTGTGAGTCTGATAGGAAGAATACTTCACCACTCATGAGGTTTTATTTAGTAGGTGAAGATATATGAATGTGAATTTAGAGTATGACATGTTAAAGTCATCAATCAAGACTGTGGGATAAGAGTTGGTAGCTAGCATTATGTTTATATTAGCGATTAGTTGATAAATAAGACTCAGTTGGTTGTATAGGTATACTATGATAATGTTAATTGTATAAGCTTATTTATATAATGTTGTTATGCACATAATATAACCCATCTTATCCCCCTCAATAACAATCACATACTTCCAAACTTATTCATCATTTCATGTTATAAATGCAATCCAACACGATGTAATATGATAAAATTTGAAAGAGAATAAATGAGTAGGTATATGGAATAAACTGGAGTTTTAACTCAATAGCACCTCTATTAAATAATAACCATGGTATCAGTGTTTAAGAAAAGAGGTATGACTTATTTGTCTAATAACCTCCACTACTAAATATAATGTCCAGGCAATTTATTCAGCTTTATGGAACATTCAACTTCAACACACAGAAAACACTGCCATGAAAAATATACAAGCTATAGGGCTAAGTTATATATTATTGCATAACCATCATTATTGATTACACTTATTCTCATATTAATAAATCCTACATAAAATATTACCTTGGTTTCATTTAAATTATTACCAAGCCACTATCTTTATAACTTCCTTAGAGATCTATCACTCTACTTCACTAAAATTCTTTCCACATTTATATAACAATAAATAAATTCACGTATAAATAATGACCTAACTGCTCAATAAGAAAAGATTACTTCATTTCTTTGATAACTCTTAGATGAAAATATAAATAATCAGTATCGATATAAAACTTTAATCATTTAAAATAAATACTAAATTCAGTTAAAATAGAATCATATAATTATTTTCTCATTACGTCAAATGATGCTTATAATATAAATAAAAGTATGCATATTTTTAAAATAAATAAACTCCTATAATCTATGTGTATTCATCGTGTTTTGATATACGTTCTCATACATCTACACACAAAATGACATATTTTGATCATTTAAAAAATAAAAAAAACATTATAAAATCATTACTATTTTTACATTATTACCATAAGTGATCTTCACTGCTTAGCCACTTAATTGGTGTTTTTGGTTCATGAACTAAATAATAAAACCTGCATAGGATATCATTTATTCAATACTTTCATACTTAAAATATTATGTTTTCTTTTTTTAAATTGTTAAATATTTTTAATATAAAAATCTAAGTAACAATGTTAATAAATAAATTAATATCTTATGTTCCTGTCCTATCATTAACTTATGAATGAGTATTAATACTCATTTTTAGTAAAAAAAATTATTCAGAATCAAATTTACAAAACTCCATCGAAAGTTCATTAAAAGAAAATGTTCTTTTTTAGTTCTCTTCATCACTTGTCGATAAAAACTTTCTTTAATGCCAAAACCATGCATGCTCTGATGGTTTCATTTTTAAGACAAACATGAATGACAATGTTCCAAAAAAAAAAAAAACGGAAGTCGACTATACAATATCCGGATTGATTTATAAATAACCATGGATTTGCTTTTTCAAAAGTTTATAAAATAATAATTCAATAAAATAATTATTGAAAGTATTTTCTTAAATATCATATAACAAAATAATATCAAAAGTTCTCCTACTTGTATTTAAATTTCACAATGGTTTATATTCTCAGATACAACAATAATATTTAGCATTCCTCAATATTTACAATGCAATTTAAAACTTCCATAAATAATTTTAATATCTTTTGTGTGACCAGCATACAATAATTAATAAGAGGAAATATTTAATTACCTATTTTAAAGATTTATTTTCAATACAATATGGAAACATTATGATAAGAGTCTTAGTTGTTTACATCTTTAAAATTACTATAATTGTTTTAAAATGAATTAATAAATATTTCTTCATAAAGAAACATTTCAAAATAATTATTTTATCAAGTTATTTTTTTTTTTAAATTTACCATCTTATTTTAAATAAGCTTTCCAAATAAAACCATTTCATTTTTTTTTTACTTTCCATTTCTCATGAACTTTTCTCAATCTCCTCTGTGATGTCCAACTTGCTAATCTCCATAGCAAAGTGCAATTATTAATTACGATAGGCAAAATTCTGTGCCCAATGGAAAATTCATAATTCTGATAATTTCCATATACACTAAAATTTAATAATGGTTGATTCATTTTTAATGTGATGTTCAAATTTGGGTTAATAAATTAGCAGATAAGGAATTACTTAGCTTTTAGCATGGCATATCTGTATTATATGATCCTTATAATAAATTTATGTATTTCTTTTTTAGAACTAGAAATTATTACAATTGACAATTTGTGGTACACTTAGTTAAAGTAAATTTAATAGTGATAACAATAGTAGTACCTTGAAAAATAATTGTGCATCTGTTTTATACCTGAACAAATTACACATTTGTTTGGTTTAACAAACAATGATCTGCTAGCTTATTACATCCCTGGCCAACAACACAGAATTAATGTTAAAAATAAATAATAATTTATCTAATATTTATTATTTATTATATTATTTAATTCTTAATTAAGATAACATAATTGTGGAAAATCTGAATTGAACTATGGGTATTGTTAAGGGTTGTCTTGTTTTGATTATTCAATGTTATATAGTTGATAAAGACTACAAAGTGTATAGTTGAAAGTACTTCTAAAAGAATATAATTTATATAAATTGTACTTTATTTTGATATATATATATATATATATATATATATATATATATATATATATATATATATATATATATATATATATATATATATATATATATATATATATATATATATATATATATATATATAAATATATAGAGTATATATATATAGTAACATTTTCCTCTGATCATTGGACAATCAGGCCTATACATTTCTGGGTGCCATAATCCCATATAACCTTCAACAATAAAATCAATCAATCAAGCCACCATGCTGCGTGGCCTAATCCCAATTGTAACCCTCTCCTACATTGCAGTAATCATAAATAAATCATACTGTACATTTTTAGGCACTATAATATTCCCTGTAGCCTTTCCCACTAATCTAACTAATCCAATTTACACGTTTGAAAACGATATCTTTCTCTGTAACCTTCCTAGCTACAACTAATCTAGAATATATGCTTAAAATAAATTTTAAAATAAAGATGATTTCTTTATTATCTAAGCTCACATGAAACTAAAATTTTAGAAAAGATCATAAGGTAATTAATAATTTCTGGTCAAGCTAGCCTCAAAATCCACAAACAAGCAAATAAACAAAAAAATTATAAAATAAACTTCATATTTGTCAAACTAATAAATAAATAATAATTAGATTGATGGAAAGAATATGAAATTAAAAGTATAAATTAGGCAATAAGCGAATGAGGATGTAAATGATTAAATGAATGATGAAAATTAGTTATAATTAAATAATAAAATAAAATGAGTTGAGAATGAAGATGTGTAAGAGTTAATGGATGATTAAGATGAGAATGGAATAAGAGCTAATGAATGATGAGTGAATTAGGATAATAAATTAGGATGAAAAAAGAGAATAAAGAAAGTTGAAATGACAGATGAGAGGAATGTTGATGATGAAAGATGATGTAGAGAACTCTAAATTTGATATTGAATTAATTGATAATAAGACACTTAAATAAATTACAGTTTCTAAGCTTGTTAAAAACCAGAATATTCACCATAAAGTCAAAACCAACTATATATTTCAGACAAAAGAAGTAATAGATACTTTAACATTTGGTTGACTTTATATCTCATGGTGAATGTAACACAATTCCACTCTAATTACAATAATTAACTGGATACAAATTTACCCTATATTCAAATTTTATCACAAATTGAAATAACTTATCATTCCCAGGGTTCACATAGCTTAAAGAGTGATATACAAGATACATCTGGGTTAGTGGGAGATATTTTACCACTACTCAATCATAACATACACAAAATATCTCTTAATACTTAATTGAATTACTAAACCATATTCAATAATTTTAAATAAATTCTATAAAATTCCCTAGATATGATAAACTTTAAGTTTCAATAAGTAAGAATAATTTTTCAATAGTTAAACATAATAGTGTTCCAACTTTCTTTCTCCATTAATTAGAAACAAGGTGATAAAGACCAGTGAATGATAGACCTGTGGAATTGAATGACCTGATCAAACCCATATTAGGTTTTTAATATTTTAGTATATCAATTAAACTAATATTTTTTACGTTAGTATGTTTAATTATTTAGTGATGATGACCTAGATATACTCATAAATTACAGTGCTTAACACAATTATTCTGATATACTACATATAGTGGCTTTTGCAATATTGATTGATGACAATTTTCCTATAATCACAGGATAGATCGATTGCAATAACAATAATAATGTGTGTGTGTTGAATAGCAATAAAAATACTGACAACTAAATAAATTTTTAGCACAACAATCTTTGTTTACACTATGTACAAGTCTCTTTCAGACACATTACATGAAACAAGATAAATCCATTCCAAAATTAGGGATGGAAATTAATAATGTGGTTAGTAATGACCAACTAATATGACAAACATTTTGGATATGTTTCTCTATTATTCTATCAGGTAGACTGAGATAGTTAAATTTGTTTCAGCTATCTTAGCATTAAAATTGCAAACAAAATGTATTAATAATCTTTGGATATATGCAACTTTTATATATATATATATATATATATATATATATATATATATATATATATATATATATATATATATATATATATATATATATATATATATATATATATATATATATATATATATATATATATATATATAAATTACAATTTATTATATCAAACTGTAGCTGTTTGAGTTATTAGAATATGATAAGGGCAATTATCACATTCCAATACAATTAATAATTTATTATAATTTACTATATAAAAAATTCATTGCATTGATGTGGGGCAAACATCATAAGTTAAATGCACATATGACAATAAAACATTCACTATGTCCACAACTTAACCATTTATTAAATAACTGATCTTACTATTTCATCAGTAAATACCTACTTGTTGAAAACCAATCCACATTTTCCATGTACACATCTTGCTCTTTTATGTAGAAGTTCTACAAACACAAGTAAGTTTTGGTTGGTCCATTTATAAAGTGATGAAGATTACACAACATCAGAAAGACACTATTTCAATTAACCTTGCTATTCAATTAAAAAAAAACACTACACTTTATCATACACGGTGGAATATTAACTATATAACTTCTTGAGGGATCTAAATAAAGGAGGCTCTACTAAACAATATGATAGTTGTATATCAAGAAACAATATGATAGTTGTATAAGAATATGGCCAATTCTGATACATTTTCATAGGTATAAAAGTGTAGGCAGTGCCTTTTCACTGGAAAACATAATTCAGACCACAGGTTCATTCTCTTTTTAGGCTTAACTATGCTCTATGTACTAACTTTTAATCAGCTCCAACAATATCATCCTCTCATTATAATCAATAATGGGGAATTCTCCATCTTATCATGTACAATATTAATTATTATATCTAAGGCTCTTATATGTAGCCCAAACTCATCCTAAAATCTATCACAAATTCTGTTAATAAAATAGCAAGGTAAAACAACACTAATATTCTAAGTGGAAACATAGTATTCCATTGCACATTGCAGAGACTGTTAATGTTTTATAACAGACCACCAATATCAGTAAAATAACCTTTAATTATTTCAAAATAATAATTATACCTTTTATTATAGCAAGCCATGTACATGTAAACAAGGGAGGATTATACTACATTTTATATTTAAAGCAGACATTTTCATTCATAAGCCAAATTAAGCAATAATAAAAAAAATACTTATTAAATTATTTTATATAATAGAACAATGGTATCATTATGTGTGTATTTTTAACCAGTTTGGGTCTATTTTTCCCCTCCTCAATATAATATTAATATTTGTTTTAACAGTGAAAGAGATAAACATTTCTCTTTCTTACCAGATAAATAATATTTAACATTATGCTTTCCCTTCATTGGGAAAATAATATAAATATGGATAAAAAATGTATATAACTTTATACACAGCTATATAATTACTTAGTATAGTCTATACCCTGAATATATATATATATATATATATATATATATATATATATATATATATATATATATATATATATATATATATATATATATATATATATATATATATATATATATATATATATAAACCTAATATCTAAATAACACATGAAAGAAAAATATGCATCACAATATTATATATAGCAACTAACAAATTAAACAAACATTACATTTTCTACCATTGGACTTTATCTAAGTTTGATTCGTTCTTATAAATAAAACACATGAAAATGGCTATGATAAGCAAACATGCCTAAGTAATATATATTTTGGTTATCCAGTTTAATATTAACATCTTCAGAAAAAATTCAAACACCCCTCCAATGGTAATAGAAATCGATTATCAGTTTGTGTACTAATGTAAGCATACTGAAGCAATATTAAAACATTTTCGAGAATAAGTCAATTAAATAGGTTTAATTATTAGCTATTGATTTGTCTAATTTTGTTTTTCTTCTTTTTTTTTTTTATCTGCACGAAGATCTGTTATATTGTTAAATAATCTGGATGATTTTAAAACTGTTTAAAATATTTTTTTACATTGCAAGTTATTCACTAATGATAAAATAAATAAATATTTTTTTCACTTCCTTTTTATCAGCAAATTAAGATGTTTTAAGTTATACTGAGAAGAATCTATTTAATTATAAATATGATCTTCTAGGCGATTTTAATTAATATGTAACATATATTTTTCTAAACGCAGTACAATTGTAAGCAGTTTATTACGATCTTTGAAAATAAACTTTTAAATCATTTATGGATTTTGTTTACTTTGTTTTTCCCATCCACAGTAATTGTCACAATCTTAAACAATCTGGGTAATTTTAAAAACTTAACATATTATTACTTTATATGTTGTATAATCAAGAAAAAAAAATCAATATTTCTTTATTCACTATTATTGGCAATTTATTTCATATTTAAGAATGTTAAGTATAATTGATTTAATAGTAAGCAATTATTAATATATATATATATATATATATATATATTATTAATAATTGCTTATATATATATATATATATATATACGTGACTGCTTCTTGGGGAATATCAGAGCAGACGATTTCTCTTCCCAATGAAATAAGACATATTTTATGCACTTTTCTTTTTGAACTAATTAATTTATATGATTTAAAGTGAAATTTTAATTTCTTCATTATTTCTTGAAACTTTTCTTAAAATGATTTAGAATATTTTCTTGAAACATTAATTTATACACAAACATATTTTTCTGCTTAATGCTGAAGTAATGTCAGTGCTTCACTCTAAATAACATTTGTGTAAGATTAGTTGTGATAATTGATTAAAATAAAGAAAACAAAAATAAATGCTTACATTTTCTGGTATTATTTTTCAGCAAATACTTATCCAAATAGTGGTCACTCCAGTTTTTCCTTCATTAGGCAAAGTTAAGAATCTAAGAGCGATGAAAAGTAGTGTAAAAATTTCACAGGCTTTGTAAGTTAACTCCATATTATACAAATCCATCTAACTATGAAATTTTGTCCCGAATAATTAAAAAAAATAATATTTTCTAACTTACTTCAGAAATAGAGTTGTAGTCTTGTTTCATTTACATTTCCATAGAGTAGTCCCCTGCTGATAAACTTGTTTTACCTTTTATTATTTGTCTTATAAGTTGTGATTGGGCCTAAATAATCCAATCATAGTAAATATACATAAATTAATATTTTAATCCCTCTAGTGAGGAAAATCTAGATTGATATTTCAATTTAATGTAATATACAATGTATTTAAAGATCATTTGTATATAAAATTTACAAAAATTATAAATTGATTTTGGTTGTTTATTTGGAATTGTTGTTTAATAATAATAAAGTTTTTAATACTTTCCAACTTTCAATTGGTTTTATAATATTAAAATATTATTTAACTAGCTACCACTGGAAATTGTGATAAAATATTTATGAGATAAATATATATTCCATCAGACTTTCCAGTGCACTATCAGTCTAAATCATCATCACCATCCAGATATTCATGGGTAAGCTTTTAATTAATTGAAAAATATATAATCCAATAAGCATTTTAATTTATATATATATATATATATATATATAAATATATAAATTAAAATATATTGTATATGCATATATGTTTTCATTCCTATATATATATATATATATATATATATATAGGAATGAAAACATATATGCATATACAATATATTTTTTTATAAAATAATATAACAACTTTTAAAATGATAGTTTAATATCACAAAAGTGAATATTCATTTTCTACCATAATGCTACTTTTAAATAAATATTTTAAACTCAATTATTAAAAATTAATTTTTATTACTAAAATATATTATTTATTTAACTTCAAGTTAATACTTTTAAAATTTACTTTAAACAATTATTTACAAGTCTTATTAATGCAGTATTTATTATGGCCAGTTCTTTCAACCATACAATATTATAATTTATCATTAATTGACTGTTTTTTTAAAATATTAACACATTATTATACAGCTAATATTCTTACTTGCTTTAACTAGAATTTTTAAAAGATCGTCAACACATACCCCTAAAATAACTTTTAAATTTAATTTGTTTTTAGTAAATTTATATAAATAATTCCCCCTAACCTAAACAAAAGTGTACAGTATTATATATATATATATATATATATATATATATATATATATATATATATATATATATATATATATATATATATATATATATATAATGGTCAACAAAAGAGAGTCTTACCATACCTGCCATACAGAGCGCCACTCTTCTATTCTTACCTAAAATATATATATATATATATATATATATATATATATATATATATATATATATATATATATATATATATATATATATATATATATATATATATATATATATATAGTAGGCAGATAAGTAAGTTAAAGATTCACATTTTTACATATATATTTTATTCTGACCATCATCCCAATGCAATTAGCTCAGAGAGATGTGCAGAGATTTATAAAATATGAATTCTTATCTAAAAATATTTTCAATATAAAAAAAAATTAGAGAAGCCACTGCCAGTAATAACACACAGACATTTTTAAACATAAATAAATTTGGAATTATTATTTTAGCATAACTTTATTTTTTTATAAAACATTATTATAACTTTACTGTAGATTTTAATTTACAATTTAACCTTTTTATTTAGAAGTTCGCCCAGATGAGTGTAATATTTTATTAGAGTGTTGAGTATGAATAGACTACATAGATTGCATTTGAAAGGAAAATATTCTATCCCTAAATTTATCCTTAGGCCAAAAGTCTGCAGTCAAACCAACATCAATCTATCTGATATATCAATGTATTCAATGCAACATCAATACTACAGCACAATACCATACTGTCAGGAATGCACATCTGAACAGTATGGTTTAAAGGATAAATTGTTTGTCATCCAGTACAGTAATGTTACATCTGTCTGGCAAGAAGAACAATAAAAACAAAACTCCATAGGAAGGTATTGCAGCTTTTTTTGCCAACTTACCATCCCATTCAATAGTCGAAGAGGTGATCCACAGAGCATGCAATACCGTCTGTCTCTGATGGTCAATATGAAATGGGACTTATTTTGCCAAGTGCGGCATATAATATGATCCTGAACATAGCGAATATCATGCTACATTTACTAATTACACCATTATATCTAATCCATTAACCCAATTTAACTATAAAATAAATAATCCAAAATTAACCATCCCTTAATTAAATGAATATAACTTTACAAATATATGCAGCCATTCACACTCAACTTAAATTTAACATTTATGTAATTTATTTTAAAATAAAAAAAAAATCATAATAAAAACTTAAAAGCACAGAAAAAATAAATTATTGGAAATGATTTACAAAAAATAATAATACATTCAATAAAACAATTATTACTAACTGATTAAGCTTGGTCAGATAAGAATTTCTATTGCAATAATTTAAAGACAGAGAAAGTTTATATTTAGTTTTCATTAATTAACTAATGATCTTAAGGTTTTAATATAATGGAATTTTTTTTTTTTAGAATTAAAGTTCATTAGTTAGAGTCCTTACTGTTTTAAATCTCCATGCTTACAGTTGCTTGCCATTTGGAGCCACCATTAATTTCCTCCATGTCCTGTGGTTCTCAATATAGGAAAAACAATGTCATTTCTCTTTCCTTTTAACAAAACTGAAGGGATTAAAAAGTGCATCTTTTCATTCAATTCTCCTTCAACTCTCTCCACACTAACACATATAGAACCTCTACTGGCATATCTCTATCTTTTCTCCCAGCTCTTCACTAACATTTATTAAGAAACTTTTTCTTTTTATATTAATTTTGCAGATTAACGCAACATTACATCATGATGATGATGACCCTTTTATTGAGGTCCATTTCTTGAAGAGTTGCTTTTATTGGCTATTTATTTCTATCGTTCTTTTTTTCTTTTTTATCTGACCTTTACTTATACATTTTGAAATGCCCAAAGGCTAGTTCACTTAGACTAATTAAAATAATCATTTTCATTTTACAATAGCATTAATTAATTTATATACATTCTTAAATATATATTTTTATCTTTATTTTTATCTTTAATCTTTCAAGTTACTGTTGATTTTTTAGTCTTAAAATTTTCTTTTTTTAAACAAAGTTTTCTTTTAATATTTATTTTCATCTGTGCGATTATATATATATATATATATATATATATATAATCGCACAGATGAAAATAAATATATAAATTGGGTAGATATTCTGTGTTAGATTTTGTGACCAATCACGGGGGTTTTGTTAAATTTTTAATCTTTTGCCAAATCTGTAATTTTTGATTATCGCCATTTTACTGTGTATTTTTTTCTTTCTGATGAAAACCAGTCCTCTGGTTGAAATATTATATTATTTATTGGATTTATAAGTCTTTATTTTTTTGTTTATATATATATATATATATATATATATATATATATATATATATATATATATATATATATATATATATATATATATATATATATATATATTGTGACCTTCCATGTTGGCACCATGAAGAAATGTGGGAAAGTTCACATTTGTGCTAACAATGGCTAAAGTTAATTATCTGAGAAAAATCAATTGAGATATAACTTTCTAGTTAAAATTAGGATTTAAAAAAAAATAAAACTTTAATTGGGTGTACTGATTGGTAGAGTTTTGGATTATGTGTGTTTGGTAGTAGAAGAGGAGGATGACCAATATTAGGGATGTTTATATGTAGTAGAAAAATTTACATGTCATAATAAGCAGATACATAGATATATTATTAATTAGAATTTTCTTTCCTATATTTTATTTATTATTTAATAATTATATATTGTTCATTATCTTATGTTTAAAAATGATAAAGATTATTTGTATAATAGTGAATACCACTTCTAAATTAATAATTAATATTTAATATTTTTTTTTTTATTATTATGTTTAATTCTTTTCAAATATTGTACTGTTAAAATTTTATAAGTAAAATTCTGGTACATTTCCAAAGTTAATTGTAATAAAAAAAACACAGAGGGCGTGAGTGAAAAAAAAGACATAGAGTTTAAAACTTGAAGGAAAAGTAAAAAAAATAATTTCCAAGAAAGAAAATGTAAAAAAAAAACTTAAAAGATTCAATAACTCTAGAGTATTATATAAAAAACACCGCACAGATTCTAATAATATACCTGTGGAGAATTTTTGTTATTATACTACTGGAATGATATAAAAATGAGGAGATAGACACCCCCAGATGGATACAAGCCTCCAAATCTCTGTCAAACAATGGTCCTTATTTACAACTTTTAAAATGCCTGGATGATATGTAAGCTAAATTATTATGATTTATTCTAAAGTATTACCAAAGCTATATAATATTAAAATGACAAAATTGTGTAAAATAAAGCTAGCTACAATTTTCTTATTAGATGCTAGAATTAAACACTTGATTTTCAATTTAAAGAATTTTCTATCAATATTCTACAAAATAAAAATTAAAATGAAAGAGTTTATCTAATTAATCTTATATCAAGAGGATAATTTTTTACTGTATAATTTTACTATTCAATCATATATAATAAATAATTCCAATGCATGCTATTGTCATTTGTCATGCCTGTCACGGAATTCTAGGATAAAAAATATGCTTTAACAATCGAATAGACATATTTTTTTTATGTTATAATTTACTGTTGTTTTTGAAAGTAATATGTATGTTTCTTTCAACATTTAAATTTTTTAAAAATTAATATGTAATGATTGGATATTGATAAATGTTTTTTTTTCGTTATTGAGTACAACAGATATACAACCAATTTTTTTTTGTTTTCTTTTTAAAAAAAAAACCAATGTAAGTTCATATTATTATAAAATGATAATCTATTTTGTATGATCTAGAAATTATACTATAGGTGATTATATATATTCAAGTGTGTGCATGATGCTATAAGTTTTTTTTAAAATTGTATTTATTATGCTTTAATTTCGTCAATGAAGTTTATTAAAAAAAATAAAGAATTAAAACCTTGTCTGTTATAAGTTTGTTTATGTAAAAAGGATATTGTGTAGTTGGCAGTAGAAATGGTCAGGGATGATTAGATTATTTAGATTGAGTTTGGAGATATTAATTAACTCTCACATATATAGGTGTAAGTGATTTGTTAGTGTTTTCCCATGCCTTTCTTTAATTTTTGTATAGTTAATATTAGATGGTATATACATTGACTATAATAGATAAGTGTTGTATAAAATTTTATAATATATATAAAAGATGATTGATTTATGGCATCATCCATGTTTTATAAATAAGCTGATAAAAAGTATGTTTTAAAAATACATCGTGTTTAAGATATTATCAAAGCACACATGTTCGAAAATATATGATTCATATATTAAATATTAGTCAATTTTGGTTTTACTATAAGAGCAATGTAATTGGTTAGCAAAGTGCATAAAATAATTTTTTTTGTTTATTTATTATTTATTTTGACTTTTAATTTCTAATAAATATTTTATTAAATTAATAGCCCATATGAATTGCTTGATTATATATACGTTCAATTTTCCATTTTCACACACACACATCTGGTTAACATAACAAAGTTCTAGAATATCTACATTTGCTACCATAGGTCAAGTTTTATTTAATATGTCTGAAGATGATAAATCACCTTATTAAAGTGCTAGTAATATATTGTACTTTGCTTAGAATAGGTGGTGATGTCGATAAAAATATACCCAATCCTCATCATTGTCTATACTGTAATAAATGTAATAATTGTCAATTTTGCAACAATTTTATTATTGAATAGATGCTTAGAACATATTAAAATTAAAATTATAGAATTATTGTTTATAAACGTTTTTATCATCCTTAATTGCCTCTTATATGCAGACGATATCCTATAACCTCAACTGAACTAAGCCATAATGTAACTACAATGTAATAATGTTTTCAATAAGCTTAAAAGCAATTTGCAATTATACATTTTATTCTATCTTGTATAGAATTGGCACCTGGGCATCTGTAAATGTAGTAAAGTGAATAAGTGAAGAAGACAGAGGTTACATGGTGGGTTAAGTGGATGTCCAACTGGGCCCTGATATGTGATTGGGTTAAGTGGCTGGCCAATCGTGGGGCCCTGTTTAATTAAGTCTCATATCTTGTAGAAAATTTATCTTCTGTTGGTTTAATTAGGTAAGTGGCTTGCCTAGGGTGGAGGCCTCGACATTTATGGGTTAATTGCTCGATATATTTATGGATAAATGGTTGTACAATGAAAGGTGATTGATTCATCTTTGTTTACATGTGTATTTTGTACTTTGTGGGTGATTATATATTATAC
The DNA here is from genome assembly GCA_028023455.1 of Epiperipatus broadwayi. Classification (NCBI taxonomy): domain Eukaryota; kingdom Metazoa; phylum Onychophora; class Udeonychophora; order Euonychophora; family Peripatidae; genus Epiperipatus; species Epiperipatus broadwayi. Next base: position 5,058,831 of record JAQFVV010000046.1, on the reverse strand, counting down.
ATTCTATTTTAAGAGGTGACTAATGTGGATGGTTTGATATATACATAGAGGCCACAGCTGCCAAGGGTTTAAATGGATGTCCAATCGTGGGATCTTGATTACTTAGGTCTCATATCTTGTAGAGTGTTTATATTTTTGTTGATATATATTGGCATATACCTGAGATGAGAGGTAATCCAGTAACATTAGAATTACTTTGTTCCTGTTTTGAATATACAGTAATTGCAAAATTGGTTTCAAAATAGAATCAAGTTGGCATTTTTTTATATCAATCTGGAAGATTAAAAGAAATGTTTGATAAAATGGAATTAGAGGTAAATGGAGCATTAACTAAGGTTTGAAATAAGCCAATTAGAGTTTGAAATAAGCCAATACCTGAAAGATGTGTAGTAGATATATGAATGTCAGATGTATAGTTTTAAAAAAAAAACATTTTTTATTTATGTGAAATAAATAAATACAGCCACGAAACAGCTTAGTTTGAAATTTTAGAGCTATATAAATATCACAACTTATAGTAAATGATAAAGTTGCTAACATTTATATATATATATATATATATATATATATATATATATATATATATATATATATATATATATATATATATATATATATATATATATATATATATATATTATTATATATATATATATATTGCTTGTCAATGAAATATAACATTGCTGCCAGATAAGCATAGAATTGTTGATGAGGTTAAATTATAAAGTGGTAATGTTGTTGAACATGTGTGTTATAGAAAGTCTGTAATTTTGAAGGTTAAATAGATACTTCATTGTTGCAGTTTTGTTGGTTGTATTGCAAGTTTTTGGTGATGGATGGAGAATTTTTGTTATTGTCTTAAGTATATGGGGTATTCATGTCACTGGTGACTGATTGTTTTCATTCTCTGCTCCTACCCAAACTATGATAATAGATATGTTATCATGACGAAGTTAACAGTAGTCCTACCATGATTTTGCCTCTATGACTCCAGAGAGAGCTAGGCATAGTTCTTTCTAATATATATGTAATATTTGTCTCTAACACTTCTAAATATGAGCAAGATAATATTTTATAAATAGCCCTTAAGACTTGGATGTAAGCAGGGCCTTATGATAGTGTTTGTAGTAAAATATTATGGGTTGTTGTATCTTAGAGTGACTAAAATAGGATGATCATCAGAGTGTTCATGGACCATTGTTTGTTTTAAGAGCAGTGATGGAGTTCTTTTATCCATCTCAAAATTGTGAACTGCTGATAATTATTTTGCCTGTCAGTATCTGTTGGATCTTTAGAAGAATGGATGAATATATAACATGAATATATAACTCATTCTTAACAGGCTATTTTCTATATTCTTATGCAAAGATTGGCATTTACCATATTTAAGTAAAAATTGTATATTAGCTGTCATAGTAAATGCATGTCATCATTAATTTTTATTTTGGTTATAATTTATTTAGGGGGTTATAAATTCTGATTATAATATTTGAATGCACCCAACACAGCATAAAAATAAATGAACATGTTTAAATCGTTTGGTCTTTTATCAGTTATTTTAATTGGTGTAGTTTGTAATATAACTATAGTGGATCACATAAAATTTAATTAATAATTTCAGTTAAGTTTAGATTAATGTTATCTAGTAAAAACTTAATGTCTTCTTGCCTATGTGTGTGTGGATAATCGAACATTATATGGAAATATAAAATAGTGGAAATTTTATGTCATTCTAGGTAATGATGGTGAATTTGAATTGTTGGTATGGTGGAGGTTGGAGTTGGTAAACATTATTTTTTTAAGTCCTATTAATAAATTTTTAAGAGATTATAAAATGGAAGAGTTTAGTTTATATGATAGTTTGGGTGGATCTCAAGAGACACCATCTCCAGACATGGCTGCATTGTCACCTGACCTTGAATCAGGAAATGAAGCCATAGATATGTCATATGTAGAGTCTAGTAAGATTAGAGTTAATATTTGTAAAACCATGGATGATGATATGCCAATATGGGCCAAATCGTTTTTTTGAAAATTAGAGTTAGGGCGAGTGGAATTAAAAGAATTGAAATCAGAATTAAGAGAACTAAAGTCAGGTCAAACAGAATTAAAATTGGAATTAAAAAAACTAAAGTCTGGTCAAGTAGAAGATAGAGAAAATGCAAAAGAGATGTTAGTAGAATTAAAATCATAATTAAAAGAAGAACTGAAATCTGGATGAGTAGAAGATAGAGAAAAGTCAGAAGAGATGTTTGTAGAATTGAAGTCAGAATTAAAATAAATAAAATTGAATCAAGATAAGTTAGAGAGAAAAATAGCTGAAATAAAATTGGAAGTTTCAGAAATGAAGTCAGAAATGGTAGAAATAAATGCTAGTATAGATAGGCAGATGCAAGTTGTAGAGAAGAAAGTAAAAAGTAAAGAATCAGAGATAGCAATAGAAATAAAATTGAGACAAAAGAAATCAGAGAAGAGGATAGTTGAAATAAAGTCAGAGATGTCAGAGATAAAATTAGAAGTGAAATTAGAAACAAAGCTAAAAGCAAGGTTAGAAAAACCCAAAATGAAGCTAGAAATGCAAGAGAATATAAAAGATCAGGTAATGAAATCAGTATTGTTAGAAAACAAGTGATAAGAAACCCCTTCAGAAAATTAAAATATCTAATGATGATTCAGTAGTGCTGTTTAAGGAAGAAAATCAGCAGACTGTTAAACTAGTTAGTAAAAATATTAGTTTAGCCGAAGAAGTGTAAAGGGCTTATAATAAATTCAAAGAAATAAAGAACCAAGGTCTGGAATTAGACAGAAATAAGAGTGTGGATATAATTGAAGATATTAAAGAAAGTCTTGATAGGAATAAAGGGATTAGTGAATTCTTATATGTAGAAATAATTTCTCTAAGCATGAAATGTCTAGAAATTTTGAAAAACAAATTAATGAAATTTATTCATATTTCAGGCAATAAATGTCAAAATAAAAGTAGAAGTATAGTCTCTGAATGTATTTGTAAGTACTTAAATTGGGACATGAAGATGAGTAGTCACAGAAAAGTACTGTATGGAGATGTCATATGTGTAGTATGTAATATAGAACATATGATAAACTGTGTTATTTATGTTGGAAAAAATGATCAAATAAAGATTAAATATAAAATGAAGATTATGAAGGAATTTGATATGAATTCTCTTAGGAAAATTATTAAGCCAGAGAGAGATTTAGGAAAGGATAAGATCAAACTCAAAAGAGTAAAGGAAGAATTATTTAATATAAATCATCTTAAGAAAGTGAAGAATAAAGTAAGATATATTAAAAAGATTAGAGTTAAATCTAGTAAAGTGAAAATGAAATCTTGTAGGAAAAACTTGTTAAAAGAAACACAAGGTTTAAAGTTACCTATAATGCTCGTAGTTTGATGTCATATCCTGCAAGACATGATTAATAAAAGTTATACATATTGTTTAATATAGAATTTAGTTATTTTTTCTTGCTTATTTAATATTGCTAAAATATAATAGAAACAAGTGTTTGTAAAAACATTAAATGTTTTTATTGTTTTATGTTTATTCAACAAACATAATTTTCTAATTGAGGAATGATCTTAATGTAAAATTTGATGGGCTATTAATATTGATTGTTGTTTATCCAATTCATTTTTCTTTCATCAGGGGGAAGGACTGTGACTTTCCATGTTGGCACCAGGAAGAAATGTGAGAAGTTCACATTTGTGCTAACAATGGCTAAAGATAATTATCTGAGAAAAATCAATTGAGATGTAATTTTCTAGTTAAATTAGGATTTAAAAAAAAATTTTTTAATTGGGTGTGCTGATTGGAAGAGTTTTGGATTATGTGTGTTTGGTGGTAGAAGAGGAGGATGACCAATCTTAGGGATGTTTATATGTAGTAGAAAAATTTACATATCACAATAAGCAGATATATAGATATATTATTATTTAGAATTTTTTCCCTATATTTTATTTATTATTTACTAATTATATATTGTTCATAATCTTATGTTTAAAAATGATAAAGATTATTTGTATAATAGTGAATAACATTTCTAAATTAATAATTAATATTTAATATTTTATTATTATTATTATTATGTTTTATTCTATTCAAATATTGTATTGTTAAAATTTTATAAGTAAAATTTTGGTACACTTCCTAAGTTGATTGTAATAAAAAAACACAGAGGGTGTGAGTGAAAAAAGAAAGACATAGAGTTTAAAACTTGAAGGAAGAGTAAAAAAAAGTTTCAAGGAAGAAAATGTAAAAAAACTTAAAAGATTCAATAACTCTCTAAGAGTATTATATAAAAAACACAGCAAGTATTGTAATAATATACCTGTGGAGAATTTTTGTTATTATACTACTGAAATGATATAAAAATGAGGAGATATACACCCCCCAGAGGGAAAACAGCCTCCAAATCTCTGTCAAATGATGGTCCATATTCACTACTTTTAAAATGCCTGGATGATATGTAAGCTAAATTATTATGATTTATTTTAAAGTATTACCAAAGCTAAATAATATTAAAATGACAAAATTGTGTAAAACAAAGCTAGCTAAAATTTTCTCATTAGACACTAGAACTAAATGCTTGGTTTTCAATTTAAAGAATTTTCTATCAATATTCTACCTAATAAAATTTAAAATGAAAGAGTTTATCTATTTAATCTTATATCAAGATGATATTTTTTACTGTATAACTTTACTATTCACTCATATATAATAAATAATTCCAATGCATGCAAATGTCATTTATCACGCCTATCATGGAATTCTAGGATAAAAAAACTTAACAAATTATGCTTTAACAATTGAATAGACATTTTTTATGTTATAATTTACTGTTATCTTTGAAAGTAATATGTATGTTTCTTTCAACTTTTAAATTTTTAAAAAAATAATATGTAATGATTGGAGATTGATAAATGTTTTTTCTTCGTTATTGACTACAACAGATGTACAACCAATTTTTTTTTTGTTTTCTTTTTAAAAAAACAATGTAACTTCATATTATTATAATATGATAATCTATTTTGTATGATCTAGAAATTATACTATTGGTGATTATATATATTCAAGTGTGTGTGTGATGCTCGAAGTTTTTTTTTTTAAAAAATTGTATTTATTATGCTTTAATTTCGTCAATGAAGTTTATTAAAAAAATAAAGAATTAAAACCTTGTCTGTTATAAGTTTGTTTATGTAAAAAGGGTATTGTGTAGTTGGCGGTAGAAATAATCAAGGATGATTAGATTATTTAGATTGAGCTTGGAGATATTATTTAACTCTCATGTATATAGGTGTAAGTGTTTTCCCATGCCTTTCTTTAATTTTTGTATAGTTAATGTTAGATGGTATATACATTGAATATAACAGATAAGTGTTGTATAAAATTTTATAATATGTATAAAAGACGATTGATTTATGGCATCATCCATGTTTTATAAATAAGCTAATAAAAAGTATGATTTAAAAATACATCATGTTTAAGATATTATCAAAGCACACATGTTCGAAAATATATGATTCTTATATTAAATATTAGTCAATTTTGGTTTTATTATAAGAGCAATGTAATTGGTTAGCAAAGTGCATAAAATAATATTTTTTTTGTTTATTTATTATTTATTTTGTCTTTTAATTTCTAATAAATGGTTTATTAAATTAATAGCCCATATGAATTGCTTGATTAGACATATGTTTCATTCTCCATTTCCACACACATCTGCTTAACATAACATAGTTCTAGAATATCTAAATTTGCTACCATAGGTCAAGTTTTACTTAATCTATTTGAAGATGATAAATCACCATATTACAGTGCTAGTAATATATTCTACTTTGCTTAGAAAAGGTGGTGATGTGGATAAAAATATACCAAATTCTCATCATTGTCTATACTGTAATAAATGTAATAATTGGCAATTTTTGCAAGAGTTTTATTATTGAATAGATGCTTAGAACATATTTAAATTAACTTTATAGAATTATTGTTTATAAACGTTTTTATCATCCTTAATTGCCTCTTATATGACAACCATATCCTATAACCTCAACTGAGCTAAGCCATAATGTAATTACAATATAAGAATGTTTTAAATAAGTTTAAAAGCAATTTACAATTATAAATTTTATTCTATCTTGTGTAGAATTGTATGGGAGACAGATTTACTCTGGTTGAATCTTGCATTGAAAGTGGGAGATAACAATGGACATAAATAGCTCTGGGTTATTTCAGATATTCATTTACATTATTCATAGAGACTATTCTAGTCACTCAGCTTATTTATTATGATTGCTCAGATTATTCAGATTATTATTGAGGATTAATGGATATTTTTTTGCTAGTTAACTAATGTGTCACAGAATAATAATAGTGGACATCCAGAGATCATGCCCCTAATCTATGTCATGAAGAATCTCCACAACATGTGGGCTAAACTTTTCCAAAGATGAACCTCTGGAGCTCCAAAATTGTTACTTCAATCACGACCTTAAGTATTTAGTCCAGATCTGATCCTGATTTGATCCTGCAGTGAATTAAAGCCACAATATAGACTCTTTATAAAGTGAACTTTGTTTGACCAACAGAACACAATATTACCTTGAGGTAACTTACCTTTCCATATTAAATTCATGGCTAAATCTTTAATTAAGTCTCTATCAAATCTCAGCTTATTCTTAAACAAACTTATATTTATCATGAGTGGTCAATTAATTTAAATATTAGTGTATTTTTGTTTTATGTATTAAAACATTACAAAAAAAATGAAGTCAGATGTCACATGACCTAATTTAATAAGCTTGTGTTTACAAACGTTATATATAGAGCTTGCAAAATTAGTTCTTAACAAGCTTTGAGAATAATCTCAATATTTCCATCTTAAAATATAACTTATTTTATAGTGTATGGTGAGGGATATTTTATATGCTTAATGTTTTATGTTCTAATACTAACCGTTGATAAATACTAGGGCCCATCTTAAAATATAACTTATTTTATAGTGTATGGTGAGGGATATTTTATATGCTTAATGTTTTATGTTCTAATACTAACCGTTGATAAATACTAGGGCTGATCTTAGTCATTTTTTTTACTCACCTGTCCTTCATAGGTAAAATTAGTCAAAATTGGTGTGCATTTACTATAGACCTGGCTGGTCATTTATAAAGTATATTGTCCTGTTTTTCTTAGTAGAGATTTTATTTTCTGTATTCTAATTACACAGTTTGTAATCTTCTCTTTTCTTGTGACACTAACCTTGACAGCTTTAAATGTACCTGATTTGGAGTATTATGACATCCTTAACTCTGATATTTCTTTTCTGGGATAACAAAAGCTTATCTGCATTGTCCCATTGGTACTTCAAAAGTATCCTGTGTTTCCACATCTCCTTGATTGAATTGGGATTAGTTTAGTTAATCCCTATCAAGAAGACAACAGCCCATTTTATATTTTAGGTGATAAATTAACTTTTATGCATGGCTATGTAATTTATCAATTCTCTATTAACTCAATGAGAAAATCTGCTAAGAAAATGTAGGTAAAGTTTACTTAGTTTTATTCATTCCATATGTAATATATTTTAAAGTTGTTTTAATTACTTTGGCTGAAATTTGTTTTAGTGTGTTTATTTCTCAATTGTCTGACTAATATTATCAGGCTCTTGCTTTTTCTGGATCTGGCCAGTAAAAATCACCTAGGATCATTGTATATAATTTTTTTCAGATACACAGTGACCTGGTGGTGACTTCAGTAATAAAAACACAAGTAACTATTTGGTGCATAGGTAGTTATGTTATATCAGAAATCACATGGGAACTTTAACACCCATGTGAGATTTTGTTCAGATAGTTGAAGGACATTTCAGGTGTAGGTGGCAAAATAGGCATCAGTTTGGGCTAGAAATGGTGTATATTGTTGAAGTAGTTTGGGGTAGGGGGTTTGTACAAGTAATAATAAAAGATAAAAAAAAAGTGGAATTTAATCTTATGTTGAAAATGGGAGTAGTTGAAACTGAAAACAAAGTGTTAGAGGCCAAGATGATGATTAATATGATGTTAGATATGATAAGAGAAATACATCAAGAAATAAAAAAAGAAATTAAAAAATTCAAGAAAAGTCAGAAAACAATTGTGGCAGAATTCAGAGCAGAAATGAAAAATGGAGGCAAGAAATAATGGAATGAATGGAGAAAAACCAAAAGAACCATAGAGATGGATTTGACTAAACGTCAGGAAGTAGAAAGTGAAATTCAAGTGGAAAAACATCTGAAAAATGAGTTAGTATCAGATAGTGTTGAAATGGATAAGGTGGAAATAATGTTGGAAGTAGATAGAGAATTGGTATAGATAGATAGTATGGTGTAAAAAAATACAGAAAAAAGTTATAGGTTAAAAGCCATAGAAATTTTTAGGGATTATGGTTTTAAAGCAGAAATGGAAGACATTTTTTAGCACAATATTATTTAAAACATTCAACAAGATTGAAGAAGATAGTTTCTTTCTATTTCCTTGTGAGGATGTATGAATAATAAAGAGAGACATTTCGTAGAAATCGTGGTTTTTAGGCAAAAGAGATCTCAGATTTATGAGATAGAAAATTAAATAAATTATGAAAGGTATAAAAAAAATATAAGCAAACAAAAGATAAGAGATTGAATAAACTTATATAAAAAGTAGTAAAAGTGGAAAAAGAACCACCTGACAAAGGTTAAGAGGTTTAAATTTACAGTCATCAGATGGATTTGTTTTTCCTTTTTAAAAAAGCAACAACATATATACAGATTATGAGAATGGAGAAAGGGTAATTCAATAAAATATTATTTTAGACAGAACAGAGGATAAACATTCAGTCAGATTTTATGGGAGTTAAAATGTTCAAAGTTTAAAACAACAATAGCACAGGTAAACTTTTATTTATTTTTTTCACATGATTGGGCAGTTAAACTGGATACTCTATCCAACTTCTAAATCAAAATGAAATTCTATTTTTGGTAAAATTTAAAAGAAAATGAATTAAGGATTTTATATGTGCAATAATAAATATACTTATTCCTTATTTATAGTTAAAATCTTATATATATATATATATACCAGTCAAAAATTTATGTCCATTCAACAAGATCCTTATTTATAGTTAAAATCTTATATATATATATATATACCAGTCAAAAATTTATGTCCATTCAACAAGATTTAGAATCTAAGCAACAGTACCCCGAATCCAATCATGCCCGAGATACACAGGTCAGGAGCAATCATAAATTCTAACCTATTTGCCCATTCCCCAAATCTATAACACTACAGACAACACTCTATGGTGATACTACATAAATTAATTATTTTCGGGCCTGGTGCTACATCATTTTGCATGAGACTCAGCTCATGATGATGATGAAAGATTGAGTGAACCCATGATATTAAGTTTAAAATACATAAATATAAATATTAATAAGGAAATTCGAACGACTGAATTAAGTTTAAAATACATAAATATTTATTTTGACAAAAATTCAAGATTTTATATATATTCAACTTCAGCATTTAAAACTTTAATTTTGGTTACAAATATTTGATGATTTTTTACAATTTTTTTATTTCAATAGATATCAATTTAGTGCGGCAGTTACAAAACTACAATACTGACGTATATTTCAAATAGGATTTTATTTAAAGTTACAAAAAAAAATTATCTGGGTGATTGGTAGACGTTTGTACATTACAACACGTATAAAGATTTGACAATAATAAAGTTTCGCTGTTTGTACGACTTTAATGGGATGCCCTTGGCATCTGATACATAATTTTATTTAATTAACAGCATTTATTGATAACACTAAAATAAGAATACATTCTGATCATTATATATTTAAAATATTTATTTATTAAACATTTTCGACATTTAACTAGAAAATATTGCGAAACTATGCAATACGGGGAATGGCTTATTCAATAAAGAGGAGGGGAGCTTCATGAGAAGTTGGATTTAAACTCCAACTAAAATATTACAAAGAGAAAATGTTTCATTATTACATATCCTTACGGTTTATTTTGTCAAATAGGCTAAAAGAAAACAAACTATAGAAAATTGTGGTGTTAGCATAATAGCCGAATATTTGTGGATCCAATATTTTGAGGTGCTTTATCATTATAATATGGAAGAAAACAGTCTAGCCGACTTGCCATGCCACCTTTTGTGGAATTGGTTGACAAAAGGTCCTCGGACAAAGTTACAGTGGGCTGAACTTTGCTGGAATTATCCCATGCATTACTCTTGTTATGCGAGTATATATATATATATATATATATATATATATATATATATACCATATATATATATATATTATATATATATATGGTCTAGTGACATTCATCGCCCTGTTTACAACCTGAAATGAAGAAGAGAGACCACTTGGGCATTCCAACGAACATCTCTAGATAAAGCTTAATAACATGAACAGTGGCCTATTCTAACAATGCTATTATAATATTATAAAATTCTTGGATCTAAAGAAAAAATATAAAGCCTTAAATAGTTTAACAAATACGTAATGACATGTTAAAATAATGACCCGTGTGAGATAAAAATCATTTATTAAAAGTTAACGATATAATTAATGAAGTGTGCATTGCTCCCCCTTCTTGAATCAATACAATTTTCTTGAAATATAATAAAAAAAACTAAAATTCATGCACTTAAAAGGACAAACAATAAAATAGATTTGTTCACCAGCTCTTTTGCCGATGATGATCAGAAAGAAATTAATAAAACCGACATATAACAATATCCATCCCAGAATGAAAAATATTTATACATTTTGTATAATTTTAGGGTATATTTTAAAAAAAGCATATATTCATTTAAGAAAAACTCAGAATTACGAACTATTTAGAAATAAGTAAATGAGAACTCATTAACACCCCCCCCCTTCTAATTCATAAAACCGGATTTGATTTGCATTTAAAAATAAAAATTTAGTGAAAAATATAAAAATATCATTTAAAATAAATTAGAACCGCACTAAATTATAAAAGAAAGTATGAAGTGTGAGTTGGTTTAAATAGTTTACAATAATATTAGTTAGGGTTATAGAGTATCGATACCAAAGAAATAATTATTAGTTTTAAAGTTCTTGCTGATGAGCGAGTTAAAAGAGATTAAATATACAGAAAACATTAATTTAAAGAGAGTTTGCAAGTTATAATTTAGGTAATACAATTATGGCTGCAGAAAGGAGTTTTGCTATTAACTGAAATGAGACACTTTGATTCCTCTTGGAGGCCTTAAAGGAACCGAGCAGGGCAAATTCCTAATGTCCACTCCATACGTTCTTGTCATTGCAGCTGTTATTACTATGTGATTATTCATATAGTATACGAACATGGATGGGCTGCTCACCAACACACATTAGCCAGCGTGGTGAGTTTATTAGCTTTTTACCTCTGAGTTTAAGATCAAAAAACACCATGGTCTTTCTTCTCAGTGCCTGATAAGGCAGAATGAAAGTTTTTGTAAATGATAAATATTTTCCCAATACATATATACAATTATGACAGACAAAAATAAAGCATGGCCCTTATTCCCAGGAGGCTGTAAAGTCACCAACCAAGGCAGTGGTTGGTGGCCGAAGGTGGAGGGTGCTAAGAATCCCCTGATTGCGAACCCAGGCTGCCATTTGATGACGACTTTTTATTTAGGTACTTACAACTGCAGATCACTTTCAAGTGAAGGAAGATTGCAAGAATTAGAAGAAGAACTCTCTTATATTAAATGGGACATTATTGGACTTTGTGAAGTTAGAAGAAAAGGTGAAGAGACAATTGATTTAAAAAGTGGACATATACTCTATTATAAAGGCACAAATATTGGAAATACAAGTGGAGTAGAATTCATTATAAATAAAAAGTGGAAGAACAATATTGTGGAGATTGATGGTGTATCGGACAGAGTGGCAAGATTAGTTATACAACTTAATAGCAGATACCAAATGCAGATAATTCAGGTTTATGCCCCAACAAGTTCTCATAGTGATGAAGTAGTAGGAGATTTTTATATGGATGTACAAAAGGCATTTTATCAGAGTAAACACCATTTTAAAATTGTTATGGGAGACTTTAATGCTAGAATTGGTGAAAAATGAAAGATGAAAGGGCTGTGGGTAATTTTGGTTATGGTAATAGAAATGAAAGAGGACATAGACTTGTGGAGTTTGCAGAAAAAGAAAAACTTTATATTATGAATTCTTTTTTTGAAAAAAATGTTAAAAGGAAATGGACATGGAAGCATCCAAATGAAGGTACAGCAGAATTGGATTATATTTTGACTAACAGGAAATACATATTTCAAGATTGTAATGTTCTTAATAAATTTAACACAGGAAGTGATCATCGATTAGTAAGGTGTAAGATACGTGTTAATGTAAAACTAGAGAGACAAAAATTATTAAGAAAAACAATATTTACAGTTGATATTCCTAATCTTCAGAAACATTCTAATGAATTTAAATTAGAACTTACAAATTGGTTTCAAGTATTAGTAGATTTTGAACATGATTCAGATTTGAATGAAATTAATATGAAAATAACTGATACACTTTTGAAAACTGCAACAAAGATAGCTTGTAGAAAGAAACAGCAATTGACCAATAAAATTTCTACTGAGACTAAAGAATTTATGAAGAAAAAAAGGAATATGAAGATATACAAAAATGATGCATTAAAAAAAATTGAATATCTCGAATTTTGTAAAATGGTATGGAAAAGAGTTGAAAATGATATAAGAAAGTATAACTGTCAAATAGCAAGGAAAGCTGTAGAAAAAAATAAAAGTATCAAAAATCTTAAAAAAACATTTTGGTATTGGTAGGAAATTTATATCTGCAATAAGAAAAAAAGATGGAATTATTACTAAAAGGAGAGATGACATCATGAAATTGGTAGAAGATTTTTATCAAGAATTATATAGTAATAAAGAACAAGTACCTCCTATATCTATTACATCTTCCAAATTGCCCAGTATTTTAAATGAAGAAGTGAGACATGCAATTACATGTATGAAGAAAGAAAAGGCTCCATGTAATGATGGAATTATAATTGATATATTAAAAGAAGCAGGTGAAGAATTAGAAATTTTTTTAGCAAAGTTATATACCAAATGTCTAAATGATAAAGATGTACTGGATGATTGGAAGAATGCAGTAATAATATTAATATTTAAAAAAGGTGATAAAGAAGATATTAGAAATTACAGACCTATCAGCCTTTTATTAGTTTTATATAAATTTTTTACCAAGATAATTACTACTCGTCTACAGAGAACATTGGATTTCCACCAACCAAGGGAACAAGCCGGATTTAAAAGTGGTTTTAGTACAGTAGATCACATCCAGGTATTGAGAGAAGGTATAGAAAGGACAAATGAATATGAGTTGCCATTATGCTTAGGATTTGTAGATTATAAAAAGGCATTTGATTCTATAAACATTTCTTCAGTGATTAAAGCATTAGATCATCAAGGTATAGATCCAGGATATTGTCATATTTTAAAAAATATTTGTAAAAATGCAACAGCAACAATTAGATTACATAATGACACTGGGAAAGTCAACATTGAGAAAGGTGTAAGACACGGTGACTCCATATCTCCAAAACTTTTTACAACAGTGCTGCATGAAGTATTTTGTGGATTAAAATGGGAAACTAAAGGAGTGAAAGTAAATGGTGATTATTTAAGTCATTTAGATTTTGCAGATGATGTAGTTGTTTTTGTAAATAATGCTTCAGATCTGCAGGAAATGTTGCAGGAATTATCAGATGAAAGTAGGAAAGTAGGACTAAAGATAAATGTTAAAAAGACTAAAGTAATGTTTAATCGATTTGCTCAAAATATGAAAATAAAGATTGATTATGATGAATTAGAAGAAGTTAACAGTTACAAATACCTTGGTCAGATTATTAATACAGATGGAAACATAATGGAGGAATTTAATCATAGAATTAAACTTGGTTGGAGTGCTTTTGGTAGAAATAACTTGATACTAAAAGGAAATATGCCTATGTGTTTGAAAAGGAAGGTTTTTAACAAATGTGTTTTACCAGTTTTTACTTATGGATCTGAGACTTGGACACTTAATAGAAGAGCAATTCAGAGACTTCAGACCACTCAAAGAAGTATGGGGAGATGTATGTTGCGAGTAACAAGAAGAGATCGTAATCGCAATGTATGGGTAAGAGAACAAACTGGTGTTACTGACCTTATTGAAAAAATTAAAAGATTGAAGTGGAGTTGGGCTGGACATATTGTTAGAAGAGATGATAATAGATGGACAATTGAAATTTTAAACTGGATTCCAAGAGATTGTAAAAGATCCAGAAAGAAACCACATGTGAGATGGATGGATGAAATAAGAAAGTGTGCAGGGGTGATGTGGAGAAGAGAAGCTAAAGATCGGAGAAGATGGATTAAACTTGGAGAGACCTTCATCCTGCAGTGGATTGATAATGGTTGATAATGATGATGATGATGATGAATACAATTATAATGACTTTGGGCTGGTTACCACAGCATTCTATGGAATACAGATGAATTTTGTCTCTTGGCATCGGCGGTTTTTTGACGGCACTGGCACACTTGAACAGTAGAAGCTACATCATGCATGATGAATATTGGAGCTGAAGATGGAGGTGAAGGCATCTGAAGCCCCTCAAAAATTACACAGATGTAAAGTCGGTTATAGACTATTGACCTAAAACTCTTTTTCTCTGACATAATAAATTTTTTGGGGGCCTATTTATACAAAACTCTAAGGTGTCCAAAGAATGTTTTTTTTAATTAAAACTTCTTATCTTTAATTAACAGAAATATTTTAGCTATTGTTAGTGGAGATGGAATTGTTAGATAACTGTCCAAAAATAATTTCAAATCAATTTCCAGATTGGAAATACATTTGATAAAAAAATGTTAATCTCTAATTAAAATCAATTAGCTTTGTTTTTAAATTTTACTTTTATTAACTTTAGTTAAAAAATTATTTTTAAAATCATGAATCCCACCCCTTAAATTATTCTTGGACAGCCATCTTCCATCTTGAATATTTTGTGTACTTATATGAAGAAAATATTTATAAAACAAATGACATATATTTAAAAATAAAAATACAAAATTATTTAAAAGATTTCTTTGTGCTTTTATATATAAAAATAGTGATCATGTGATGTTTAGTGGTTTAATATATAAAAATGCTCTGTTAATATATGTATATATCTGAGTCGCATCCATAAAAGTCAATGTTTACAATTTAAAAAAAAAATTATTTGAGATTTATATTTATAAACTTTTATGGACGCTTCTCAGAAATATACTAGTTTATATAAATATGATGAAAAAAACAGTGGAGCTTGATCTCGGGCTAAGATCGACTGCTACAATATATATATGTTTTCTTTTAAGGTAATTAAAAACAAGAAAAGTTTAATTAATCCTGTTATAAATATTTTTGATTTATTTTAAAGCTGAGATTTAGTTTGATATGTTTTAAAAAAAGTTTTGTGAGATAACACCCTAAACAGGTATTGTTTTACTAATTGAGATTGGGTGGGAATTAGAGATTTACTCTGGATGAAAGTTTCATTACAAGATTGTGTGGGAGAAAATGATGGACATAAATAGCTGTGGGTGATTTCAGATATTCATTCAGATTGTTCATAAATGTATTCTACTCATTGTACTGATTTATTCTGATTGCTCAGATCACCCATCTAGATTTTTCTACTAGTGAACTACTGCATCACTGTATGATAGGAACAGATATCCAGATGTCATGCCTAAAATCTACAATATGATGAATATCCCCAACATGATGAGTTAACCCTTTCCAAAGATGTACATCAGAAGTTTAAAAAATGTAACTTCAATAATGACCTCCATGTTCAAATACACATACATGTGTATTCGTGTTTTGTTCCCTGGCATTTTTGGTAATCTGGATCTCGTATATTCATTCCATGTCCTAGAATATGGCTGGCAAACCCCCATGGGATTTATTACATTGTATGAGTTTTTATTATAGGATCACTCCAAGAAATACCTGGCTTATTTTTATTACTTGTCAACACCTTCGTTCTGTCATCAAATCTTCCAAAAGTCACACAAAGAATTTGGTCATGATTCTTTGTCTTCAAATTTGGAAGCACTTTTTTTTTCAGATCTAAGATTGGATCATCTAATTCCAACCTCTTGCATACACCACACTCTTAAATAACTCACCATAAATCAAACCTATAAATCTCCATAAACCATAATATTATGATTTGACTAAACAAATTTACTTATTATAATTAACAATATTACTACATGCACGTCTTTTTGCCACATCATTATATATATATATATATATATATATATATATATATATATATATATATATATATATATATATATATATATATATATATATATATATATATATATATATATATATATATATATATATATGTTAACAAACTATCCCACATATGTATCTCACTCAGTATAAACTGAGAGTAATTTACTTATATCTGTAAAGTATATTTTTGGAATAAATTTATCATACTAAATATTCAGTTAAGGGCTATATTTTTTTTTTTTTGTTTGGGGAGGATTGGTATCTCACAAAGAAATTTCCTCAGCACTAAATCAACTGGTCATCAATATAGTTATTAATTATTGGCATATGAGCTAGCAGCAATAAAATAAAGTAATGAATCAAATTTGTCAATTTCTATATTATAAATACATTGCATGTGATTTACCTACTACTGCATAAGTGTCAATCAAATTATATGTCCATCAAGTGACCAATGATGATCAATTAATCAAATAAATAATAAAACAACTAGTTATGCATACTTTTTTAAAT
This sequence comes from Epiperipatus broadwayi, assembly GCA_028023455.1. Taxonomy (NCBI): domain Eukaryota; kingdom Metazoa; phylum Onychophora; class Udeonychophora; order Euonychophora; family Peripatidae; genus Epiperipatus; species Epiperipatus broadwayi. The sequence goes on along the minus strand of JAQFVV010000046.1, from coordinate 5,041,920 downwards.
TCATAAATCTTATATATATATATATATATATATATATATATATATATATATATAAGTTTATTTATATATATATATATATATATATATATATATATATATATCATAAACTTGCATAATAATTGTTTCTGTTTACTTAAATATTAATAGTTTAGATATTAGATTATGCTTGCTCTGACTAGATGATCTCTCACTAATTCTCTGTATATATAATTAATGTGAAAGGTCATAACCTATTAATAAGTCAAAATTATATTTTGTGCTAAAATATTCTGTTAGACAATTTCAAATTCGAGTATTTTTGGGTCTCTGCTTTGTGATGCTGGAGGAGAAAAATAAAATAGATAGGTATCACCAGGATTGTTGCTCATAAGTTGGTAGATCTGGAAAATAGGCAAATAGAGCAGAGTTTATGAGTGTCTCTAACTTATGTATCTTGTGCATGATTGGACTCTAGGTACTTTTTCCTAGATGCTAGATCTTATTATATGAACAGAGAAAACCGACTGGTACCATAAATATATATATATATATATATGACTCATTTCAAACACACAGATATATTATTTAATTAAAAAAATTTCTTATATATATATATGTGTGTGTGTACTTATTATATATATAATTTATAAATACTTAATAAATAAACAGTTGTAAAGAGAGAAGGTAATAATATTTAATATTGATTTATTGTATTTTCTTATTAAATAAGGTGTTAAATTATTTAACATTAATTTTGTTAAAACAAAGTAGATCAGAAAGAAAGTGTAAAATAAAGCGATCAAGATTAGTAGATTAGGATGTAAAAATGTACATGTGTGAGTATGAATGTTTAAACATAAAAATTTTTACACCTATTTCTAATGAATATAGATTGCCAGCTTTATTGTTTGTGTTATCTGTATCTAAGATTATTTTTAGAAGAGAGGTGCTTTGATGGGATGAAGCATGATTATTAATTTTCTTGTAAAATTGTGATAGAACATCACCTTGTCAAACTCTGATTTATGATATTTATCTCCAAGATAAAATTTCCAGGTGGTCCTTTTAATTGATCAAAGTTTTGCAATAAAAATGAATAAAACAATATTTAGAGGCAGTCAGTTTTTTTAATGTTGGGAAAAAGATATGTAGCTATCAGTTTTTTTATTAAATGTTATTAGGAAGACATGTAGCAGTCCATTTTTTTCATTCAATATGAGGAGAGAAGAGATGTAAGCTCTCATTTTTTTAATATTATTAAAAGAAGGATGTAGTGATCAGTTTAAGCATTTTTATTAGTCAGAGATATGGTGATTGAGTTGGTGAAAACCAAGGGAAATGTACAGTTTGCATATTTTTTCAAAAAGAAAGAGCAATTGACTTTTTTCACTCTTTAAAAAATTGAGGAAGAAAAAAATTAATCTTGTTTTTAAAGTCAGTATAGACAAAGATGTGGACATATATAAGTAATTTCCAGCAATATTAAGAACAAAAAAGAAAGGAAGAAAAATTGAATTTCTTGGAAGAAGTTATTGACAATTCTATAAAATGATAATATATTTTGCTGTGTATAATACAATGAATTTGCATTGTTAAAACCATTGTTCTGCTTTTTGTAATAATACAGAATGGGTTAAGTCACTGATCTACTATGGACTCATATACTGGTCCATAGTAACCAAAAGAATGAACAAATTTAAAACCAGCCATAAACATCATCTAATAATGATTTTTTACAAAAGCCAAGAATAAAGGAAAGATGAATAAAAGCCATATATAGCCAGAGACAAGCAAACCCACCAATTCATACTTATCTAAAACTATTTGTAATAACTTTTTTTGAAATGGTAGAAGCAAACCAGTCAATGAATTCAGCGTTATTAATGTTATCAATAATAAATAATGTTAAAATTGTTGAAACCAGCAAGTCAATTAATTTATGTTTATTAGAAGGTATCTACCAGAACTGTTTTTTTTTAAATGGAGCAAATCAACTTATTGAAGCTGTACGGGAGACAAGCAGTGTGAAAATTCAAACTTGAGACATTTATAAGAAGTGAAAATAATCGGGTAACTATGAACTTTCATTAACAGATCTATTATTCTTGCTTATTAAAAGTAAACTTTAATTTATTGGTCAAAACATTATTTTTTTCTTTTGATACAGAAACATTAAAGGCTTGTTTATCAACAGTTAATTCTCAATATCACATAACATAACACAAACACAGTTTAAATCTTTAAACTTAAATTTTCATTATTTTTTATTATATATTGTAATATTGAAATTTTTTTATTGTTCTTCAATTGTTATGATAATGAGCAACCTATAAATATATGCATTTATAATGTTTTTTTTTTCTTATTTAACTTGTTGCATATTAAAATTGATATAATGTATTATATTTTCTTTTGTTCAAGGTTGCAAGAATATATATATATATATATATATATATATATATATATATATATATATATATATATATATATATATATATATATATATATATATATATATATATATATATATAATTTGTGTATTAATCCCTAATATAACGGGAACACATTTTAAAAATATATGTTGACATATCACAGGTGTGTGTGCATGTGTAACTGCTTATACAAACATGTCAAAAGAATAGGTTATACATAATTAGTTTAAATATGATAAATCATAAAGCAAAGCTTACATATGAATGGAAGTGAAATAAAACACAAGTTACATATGAAATTTATATTTATGATATAATAAGTTAGGAAATTCTTATGTAAGCATTCAATGAAAAAAATTTTTAATGTCATTTTAAGCCAGCTTATTTTAATATATCCAAAAATGGCAAACTTGTATATAAAATTTTGTTCTTGAATTAATGTAATAAAAAGCCTTTTATCTAATAAGTAAATTTGATTTTAAAGAAGGAAAGAAGAATAGTATTAATAAAATATAATTATATAGCTTAATTTGTTTCCGAGTTCTTATTAAAAATATTGCTGTGTTTTTTTCTTGTCTTAATTCTATTGTTTTAATTGATCATCATCATTTGCAGATATTAAGAATAGCACTAGCAAATATTAAGAAAGCGCTCGCAAAAGGTTAAGTAAGCTAGAATATTGAATTACCTTTAAATATTTAAGGTTTATGCTTGATAATAACCAAATTTTAGTAATTATGGGTTAATAATAGAAGGCTAAAATTATGTTGTGCCCATGAGTTTTGATCATCCTCATCAAAGATGGATATCATATAATTGGTTAAAACACCATTTAAAAAAAGAACTGTGCAAGAGTTATGATCGCCATCATCATTAATAAATTATAATCATTAAATCTAATGTTTAACATAATTTATATATTTCGTAAATAAGGACTTGTAGAAACTTGAATATTATGCATAGAGATTCATGATATTCAGTCATCATCAATAGTATTATTAAATCCTAGTATTAACTATAAAAGTAAAAACATAAACTTATATAAATGCTAGTGAATGTAATAATTAAATCCCAGTTTGACATGAGATGATTTTAAAAAGTGTTTATGAGTTTATAAAGATAAAGTTATTGTTGTGAGTTCATTATAAAGCTATGGCTGGTAATATCATCATCACTATTATTATCATTATTATTATGATATTATTATCATCATCATTATTACCTTTATATTGTGATAAATAATCTAGTTAAATGGCCATCCATATCAGTAATGGTCTTCATGATGCTTGTTTGGAAGCTATTAATAAGATTATACTTGTCTGTAAATCAATATACATAAATGAGCTAGCAATATTTATAAGAGTTTTGATCTATATAAATTTTGGTGATATGAAAATCTTATGATTTTATTGACATGAGTAAAATATAAGAGTGTCATTTTTTTTATTAGTCATCCAAGACATGTGTGATAAAAATGTACTGAATGAGTTTAAACTCAGTACACTCTAAATAGATATTTATCTAGATTTAAAACAATCTAGTGGCGTTCATGGGAAAACACATGTACTTAGCTAAACTGAATAAAGAGTGATTTAATTCTTTTCCAACTTCATAATATTAACTTTATATGATATTTTTTATAAGTTGTTATAAATAGCACCAGCACATGCATTTGACCATGAATGGTCATATATACATGGAAAGTGGAATGAGAAGGATTCTTGGTTAAAATAACCTAATATTGGAGTTAAGCATAAGGCAGTCCAGGAATCTCACAGTCGGTAATTTTATTCAGTTGCTATATCTAATATTATTTTATTTGATGAAAATGGCCAGTATGTTTTATTGTTCAAATGACTTCCCCAATATCTAAATAGTTTAAATCTTTAATGATGATAGATTTAATTGTCATGTTGTTATTTTAAGTAATGAGAACTGAGATAATTTATTTATTTCATTATTAGTGTGAAAGAATTAATGTTTGGGATAGTTGCAAACGGGCTATAATGTTATATTCAATTAATTAAGAAAATATACACACCCAAATAGGACATATCATATATCCTGTTTAGTGTTTAGTTCTTGAATTATAGCAACTATCATTTTATCACTCCTCTGTATATTTATAATCGGTTAAAAAATTGCAGCCTTCTTCATCATTATATTATTTTGTATGCTGTTAGAAATTTTTCTTACTGTTCAAAGTGGCAGATTATTTTAATATCATAATAATTAATATTATCTTTAATCTATCTATGTAATTGTTAATCTGTTACACTATGAACCCACAAAATATGTATATATATATATATATATATATATATATTTTGTGGGTATAGCTCGTTACTCGTATATATATATATATATATATATATATATTGTAACGAGCACAGACGATGTTACATTATTTTTTATTATTATTAAACATTAAAATAAAAAGTTCGCATTTAATTTTTTTTTTTTTTTAAGACAGAAAAATTTAAAATAAATTCTACCTTAAACTTGTATAGGTATAAAACGCACAGAGGAGAAAAATTATTAAAATAAAACTTTATTAAAGAAAAAGTATTTTAAAACTAAATTTTAATAAAGATTTGGAGATAAAATTATGTCTTTGTATTTATCTTTAAATATATCTTTGGATTTGGAAAGCAGGTTAATTAATGTTATAGAAATTATTATTATAATTAGTCCAAGTGAACAAGCCCTTGGGCATTTAAATGTATAAACAACGGTCAGATAGGAAAACAATAGAAACTTTTAGAAAATAAAAAGAAATCCCTATGAAATCAGACTTCAGTGAAAAGACCACCATCATCGATGACATAATGTTGAGTCAATCCTTAAGATTAATATAAAAGGAAAAGTTGGTTATTACGAGTGGACAGATATGTGTTAGCGCGGAGTTGAAGGAGAAGGGATTGAAAAGATGCACTCTTCAATCTCTTCAGTTCTGCTAGGAAGAAAGAGAAATAAACTATCATTTTCTACATTGAGGACCAGCTGGAGTAAAAAATCTCCGGATGAATAAAACGTCCAACAGAATACCAATCTTTTTTGGATGATGCGAGAATTCATGTTCAAATGGCAAGCAACAGATAAAGATGAACTGTTTAAAACTGTAAGACCTTTATAATTAATGAACATTAAATTAAAAACTTTCCGTATTTAAATAATACAAATAGAATCCTATCTGACCAATGTTAGTTATTAATTATTTATAATTTTATTTAATGTATTTTTTTGTAAAATCATTTACATTTATTTATTTATTTGTTCTTTAAGTTTTATTATGATTTCTGGTTTTCATTAAACTAGTTATATAAATATTAAACACAAGTCGGGCGTGAATGGCTATATAGATTTTTAAAGTTATATTAGGGGAGGGTAATCTTAGGTTATTCATTTCGTAGTTGAATTAGGTCAATGGATTGGATATATTGGTGTAATTAGTAGATGTAGTATGAGATTAGCTTTGGGCAGAATCGCTATTATACACCACCCACTTCCGTTTTGCCTATGGAAGTGATTATAAGATGTAGAACAGTGTTCCTTTCGATGGAGTTTTTTTTATTGCTCTTCTTGTCTGATAGATGTAATATTCCTATTTGACGAGAAGAAGTTTATTTTCTTAACCTAATTGTGCTGCTGTATTCATTTTACATTGAACACATCGATATATCAGATGGATTGAAGTATGGTTTGACTGCGAACATTTGGCCTAAGGTTAAACAAGGATTGATTTTTTTTTTTCAAATGCAAATCTATGTAGTGCATTCATACTTGACACCCATAATTAAAATTGCATTAAATTTAAGTTGGGTATAGACGCTTGCATGGATTCGTTACCGGTTTATTATGTTTTTGATTTTCATAGGTGATCAAAATATATAGACATTCGGTAAATACTGATACCTTATGGTGAATATCTAAGATGTATTTATTCAGATGTCTTTTAAGCTGTTTGTGTTAACATGGTGTCTTATGATGAACACCATTGGGTTTTTTGTATTCACTATGCAATTGATGTTATCAATGATTTTGTATTTTGATCGTTTATGTTTATTTTGAAATGTTTTTAACCATGTAATGTATGTAACCGATCTATACTCAACATTATAAAACAAACTTTCATAAATCCATCTGTGCGAACTTAATTAAAATGCAAACTTAAAATATTATAAAAATTAAAATGTAAATTATATATATATATATATATATATATATATATATATATATTCTAACCTATCAAACGGAGCAGAGACTTCCATTATTACGAAAGAGATTCGGAAGTAAATAAATTCTATTAAAGAGAAATCGGAAATAAATAAACGCTTCTGTCTAGGACGTGTAACACACCCTATATTACCTAATATAGCTGGACGTTAGGTTAGTTCTGATAATTCAGTGACAGCGATATGCAGTTCAGACAGAAATAGAATAAAAAAAAATTATCATTAATAAAATAAATTTTAAAATAAAATTTTAGAATAAACTAACATTCTTTCTCTATCCAAAACACATTCTCTGAGCTGTAAGTACTTGCACTGTTCGACAATGATGATGATGATTTCATGTCATTGTTAATATTACTGACTAAAACAAAACATTCATTAATTTGCCAATATGATCTCAATATTTTATTATTATACAATCAGAAGTTTCAATCTCTTTAGCCATGCCACGCTTTTAATATTGATTATAAAGAATCAATTCTTAATTTAAAAGCACTTATAATAATGACACTAATCTCAGGGTTCTCTGTTATTTTTAAAGAAAAATGCTCTGCAGTATTGTGTTGTCGCATATGACTGACATTCTGGTCGGCTATATGAAACATTTATCTTATTTAAATTCCATGTGTCTTCATCCACATATCAACTATTATAATATTTAACGAGATGATAACTATATTTAATAACAACGCATAATTTTGAATAATACAGCCATTTTATCCAGAATCTCAGTCGGAATGATGAAAAGACAAGAGTGCTTTTGTGTCCTTCCATTATCCATGACAACACAATAATTGGACTAAGATTTATTACTCAGACACTTCACTTAAAAGTGTACTTAACAATGTGCAACCAAAAGCGACTAGTTTGGGAATAAAGTGATTTTACACACATATAAAATAAAATGTTTTGGTCTGAACTTTTCAATTCCATAAATAATTCTTATTAAAGTAAACTATAATGAAATATTCTGATCTGCGTACAATTGTCTATCTGGTGTATTGAATTTAAGATTTCATAAATGATTTTGGACTCAAGAACGTATTGCAAGTATTATGAAAATACACTTTTATTTAGCACACAAGAAAAATGACTCAAAACAACTTGTAACAAGATTATAATTTATTATTAAATTCTAACAAGATTCTAATTTATTATTATAGTTTAACAAAACTATCCTTTATGATTAACATAATAAACAAACATATACAATTTATTTGATCCCATATGGATAAAACAAAATATACACTAACAGTAATTCATCTATACTTTTAGACCTGGATTCGAACTACTTCTTCATCTTCTTTTTACATTTATGCAAATTGGATACAACTAAAATAAATATTATTATCGATACATCAACTCATCTGTATAGTGTATCTTATACGAACGGTTACTTAACTTTATTAACTATTTGTTTTAAAATACAAATAATCTGATTCTAGGCAATGCGTACAAACGATTTTTATTATTATATCTTTAATTAAATGATAGTTTTTATTTAGATAACTTATTATAATTTATGGGTTATTTATCAGAAGTTACACTTATTATTTTTAATATTTACCTTAATAACAACTAAAGTTGTTATACACACTGTTTTTCTCAGTATAAGTTATATTGTGAGTGCTACTTAATCATTAATCCGAATTAAACCTAGTATTTGAACCCTCCATTGGCAAATAAAAATGTATAAAGCATGCAATTTTAAACTTACTCTCTCCATTGACTTACGTGTGGATTACCAGCACTATTCCGCCGCACAATCCAGACATTGATCATATATACTAGCACGCTATTTTTACTAAATGGATCGTAAGGAATTAACCTCCAATATATCCGTTATCTTGCCATAACTTTCTAAACAAAACACAATATTGAACACCTTCCGTGGTGGAATTATCTCTATTTTCTCATGAGGAATATGGAATAACACTGACAGTCTGTAGAGTTAACTACTATATTAAAATAGTTTGGTGGGTCATTGCCTCTTACTTGGGCATAATAGGAACACACACCAAATATAATCCTCTCCTGGGATTTTAACGAATGAAATACACTAAATACGATATAAATTACTGATCATCCTATCTCTGAGAAGCGATCACTTGGGTTATAAACATACCCGAATACTAGATTTATCTATTCCCCTCATGGAAAATAAAGCTTTTGGGGAGATCATTTTTCATCCCACAAAATAGATACAATATATATATATATATATATATATATATATATATTTATTTACGCACATATATATATATATATATATATGCGTAAATAAATTTTTGTATGTTAATTACTGGCAGTGGCTTATTTTATTTATTTTTTAATATTGAAAATAATTAGATAAGATATTATATTATTAAATATCTGCTACTCTCTGAGCTAGTGACTTAGGCTAACGACCAGAATCAAAATTTTAATTTTTTTTTTAATTACGTATCTGCCTTCTTTATAAATATTTCTAGGTTCAAATGACTAGATGGCGCTCTGTAGTGCAGATCAAGTTAAGCTCTCTTTCTTCGGATCATTACAATATATATATACATTTATTCAAAAAAAAATAGTTGCTTAATATTATGTTCATAAAAATTAGTTGTTTAATATTATGTTTTGTTTTATTCAATCAGAATTTTTCAATTTCAAATGTAAAGATAAGATTAATTTAAATTATTCAAAAGTATGAGAGTTTGACAAACCTTTCATTTATTAATATGTTGCAAATACAATATCTTTCAGTATCATGTTTATTTCATCTTGTTAATAAAATTTAAAAAGGACATTAATTATAAAAAAAATATGAGTTATCTCTAGTATTCATTGATAACATTTCATATAATAGAATGATCGTTATATTTAAGTATATATAAATTCAGATCAATACTATCATATTATTAATTATTTAAAATGTTACTATAATGTTCGGTTTACAAGACAGAAAGAAAAAAATCACTTCCATTATTATTTCAATGATGAATAATGGTTAATTAAACATATTCAGCCTAAAGCTAACACATTATTATTAAATTTTTTATGTGTCAAAGCATCAGCTAGGAAACAATCCTGTGATTTCAGGAGAACTGCTTGTAAGGCAACTGTGCTGACCATTGACCACCAACACTTGACTAAAATGTTAATATTGTATAAGGTATTTAATAAATTATCATAGATTATATTATACCAGCCTATATATTTACATACAATATATTTTTTATCTATTTAAACATTACATTAAAACATAGATTCTCTCACATATACTAGGATGATCATTTCATGATTTACAATCATCATTCTAACATTGTGTATATACTAACTTGTTTGCTGTGATATTATTAACAGTTAGTGCATATACTAACCTGTTTGCTGTGATATTACTAACATTTTTTGCTGTGATATTACTAACAGTTGGTGCATATACTAACCTGGAATATTTAACTAAAAAATAAACTTTTCTAAAGACATTCAACACAGATATTACATGATGGAAATAGTCCAATATAAAATACAGCTAGAACACCATCATCACAAACCTTCAGAAACACATCATTCATCATTTTTTTAGAGAATTGTCAATACTCATAAAAAATTATTAACATTAATATATGAAACTTCTATTATTAAAGCATCAGTTAAGGAGAAATTTACTAACATAATAATGTCAAATTAACAAAATACATGATTCATTACAGTTGTAGAGTAAAATACTAAACAACATAAGATTTTAGCATCCAGTTCTGGCATATATTTTGTTCCAACATTTCTAAAAACCGGAACAATAAAAGCAATTTGACTACTTATTTGGTTGTTGAAGCAATAAGATGTTTACTTTATTAAGTTGATTATTATTCATGCACATAAAAGTTCTTTTTAGGTCAGACATTTATATGTATTGTTAACTCTGCTTTAAGATAAAACACAAAAATGTTTAAATGATTATTTTCAACAGTCTCCCTGCTTATAATATGACACATCAGTTTTTACTTAATGCATTACAATGGGTGAATCATATGACTAAGCAATGTAATGAATGCCCTAAGGAAACTGATTGGTTATTAGCTTGGCCGATTAACATGGTTGATAAAAGTTTGTTTTGTCTAAATTTTTTATCTGATATGATTCAAACTTTCATTAGAGAATGATATTTTATATAATATTAACATATATATATATATATATATATATTAATATTATATATAGGTCATATATATATATATATATATATATACATATATATATATATATATATATATATGACCTATGTTGCTTATATTACAAATATGTCATATGTAAAGAGCCTGCTAATAGCTGTAAACAAGCTTATTTTTTTATTTTTTATAATAAATGCTACAAGAGAAAATATGTGAAGCCATTGCTCATAACTGGCCTGGGGATGGGGATCACAGTTAAAAGCTTCAGGTATTTTTCCTTGTAGCATTTATCATCAAAAAATAAAATTAATAAGCTTTTTTAGACCTATTATGAGGCACATTATATATATATATATATATATATATATATATTGCAAATATTAATTTAATATAAATTTTTACAGGTGAAACGACTATACCCATAACCATTTCTTTCGGTCATAAAGGTAATATATATATATATATATATATATATATATATATAAATATAACCATTTCTTTCGGTCATAAAGGTAATATATATATATATATATATATATATATATATAAAATTCCTTCATGCAATGTTAATCCAAAGTACAGTAATTAATTCTTTTAGATATACTTTATTCAGAAGTACTTTCAGCTAGCTCAGCAGTCATTCTCAAGTATTCAAAATTAAAAAATAATGTTACTGAGCTTGTTGAATGTTCTTCTTAATAAAGTATATGTAATATATTTTTTACTCTATTTTGGATTAATATTGTTGTGAAGTAATTATATTTGTATAATAACTTTTAATATATATATATATATATATATATATATTAAAAGTTATTATACAAATATAATTACTATATATATATATATATATATATATATATATATATATTGGAGGCCTTAAAGGAACTGTGTAGGGCAAATTAATAATGTCCACTCCATACATTCTTGTCGTTGCAGCTGTTATTATTATGTGATTATTTATATAGTATACGAACATGGATGGGCTGCTCACCAACACACATTAGCCAATGTGGTGACTTTATTGGCTTTTTACCTCTGAGATTAAGATCAAGAAACACCATGGTCTTTCTTCTCAGTGCCTGATAAGGCAGAATGAATGTTTGTGTAAATGATAAATATTTTCCCAATACCTATATACAATTATGACAGACAAAAATAAAGCATGGCCCTTATTCCCAGGAGGCTGTAAAGTCACCAAACAAGGCAGTGGTTGGTGGCTGAAGGCCGAGGGTGCTAAGAATCTCCTGATTGTGGACCCAAGCTGCCATTTGATGACAACTTTTTATTTAGGTACTTACAACTACAGATCACTTTCAAGTGAAGGAAGATTGCGAGAATTAGAAGAACTGTCTTATATTAAATGGGACATTATTGAACTTTGTGAAGTTAAAAGAAAATGTGAAGAAAAAAATGATTTAAAATGTGGACATATACTCTATTATAAAGGCACACATATTGAAAATACAAGTGGAGTAGGACTCATTAAAAATAAAAAGTGGAAGAACAATAATGTGGAGATTGATGGTGTAACGGACAGAGTTTAAGATTAGTTATACAACTTAATAGCAGATACCAAATGCAGATAATTCAGGCTTATTCCCCAACAAGTTCTCATAGTGATGAAGTAGTAGAAGATTTTTATATGGATGTACAAAAGGCTTATGATCAGAGTAAACACCATTTTAAAATTGTTATGGGAGAATTTAATGCTAGAATTGGTAGACAAATGAAAGATGAAATTGCTGTAGGTAATTTTGGTTATAGTAATAGAAATTAGAGAAGACATAGACTTGTGATGTTTGCAGAAAAAGGAAAACTTTATATTATGAATTCATTTGTGAAAAATGTTAAAAGGAAATGGACATGGAAACATGCAAATGAAGGTACAGCAGAATTGGACTATATTTTGACTAACAGAAAATACATATATCAAGATAGTAATGTTCTTAATAAATTTAACACAGGAAGTGTTTATCGATTAGTAACGTGTAAGTTATGTGTTAATGTAAATCTAGAGAGACAAAAATTATTAAGAAAAACAATATTTACAGTTGATATTCTTAATCTTCAAAAATATTCTAAAGAAATTAAATCAGAACTTATAAATAGGTTTCAAGTGTTAGGAGATTTTGAACGTAATTCAGATTTGAATGAAATTAATATGAAAACAACTGATACACTTTTAAAACTGCAACAAAGGTAGCTGGTAGAAAAAAGCAGCAATTGATGTATAAAATTCTACTGAGACTAGAGAATTTATGAAGAAAAGAAAGAATATGAAGATATACAAAAATGATGTATAAAAAAGAATTGAATATCTCAAATTTTGTAAAATGGTATGGAAAAAAGTTGAAAATGATATAAGAAAGTATAACTGTGAAATAGCAAGGAAAGCAGTAGAAAAAAAAATAAAAGTCTCAAGAATGTTAAACAACATTTTCGTATTGGTAGGAAATTTATATCTGCAATAAGAAAAAAAAGATGGAATTATTACTAAAAAGAGAGATGGCATCATGAAATTGGTAGAAGATTTTTATCAAGAATTATATAGTAATAAAGAACAAGTACCTCCTATATATATTACATCTTCCAAATTGCCCATATTTTTAAATGAAGAAGTGAGACATGCAATTAAATGTTTGAAGAAAGGAAAGGCTTCAGGAAATTATGAAATTATAATTGATATATTAAAAGAAGGAGGTAAAAAACAGAGACAATTTTCGAAAAGTTATATACCAAATGTCTAAATGTACCAGAAGATTGGAAGAATGCAGTCCTAATATTAATATTTAAAAAAGGTGATAAAGAAGATATTAAAAATTAAAGACCTATCAGCCTTTTATCAGTTTAATATATTTTTTATACCAAGATAATTACAACTCGTCTACAGAGAACTTTGGGTTTCCACCAACCAACAGATCAAGCTGGATCTAAAAGTGGTTTTAGTACAATAGATCATATCCAGGTATTGAGAGAAGTCATAGAGAGGATAAATGAATATGAGTTGTCATTATGTTTTGGATTTGTAGATTATGAAAAGACATTCGAATCTATACACATTTCTTCAGTGATTAAAGCATTGGATAATCAATATATAGATCCAGGATATTGTCATATTTTAATGAATATTTATAAAAATGTAACAGCAACAATGAGATTACATAATGATACTGGAAAAGTCAACATTGAGAAAGGTGACTCCATATCTCCAAAACTTTTTACTGCAGTGCTGCAAGAAGCATTTTGTGGATTAAAATGGGAAACTAAAGGAGTGAAGTAAATGGAGAGTATTTAAGTCATTTAGATTTTGCAGATGATGTAGTTGTTTTTGCAAATAATGCTTCAGAGCTGCAGGAAATGTTGCAGGAGTTAGCAGATGAAAGTAGAAAAGTAGGACTAAAGATAAATGTTAAAAAGACTAAAATAATGTTTAATCGATTTGCTCACAATATGAAAATAAAGATTGATTTTTAAGAATTAGAAGAAATTAACAGTTACAAATACCTTGGTCAGATTATTAATACAGATGGAAACATAATGGAGAAAATTAATCATAGAATTAAACTTGGTTGGAGTAATTTTGGTAGAAATAACTTGATACTAAAAGGAAATATGTCTATGTGTTGGAAAAGGATGGTTTTTAACAAATGTGTTTTACCAGTTCTTACATATGGATCTGAGACTTGGACACTTAATAGAAGAGCAATACAGAGACTTCAGACCACTCGAAGGAGTATGGAGAGATGTATGTTGGGAGTAACAAGAAGAGATTGAAAACGCAATGTATGGGTAAGAAAACAAACATGTGTTACTGACTTTATTGAAAAAGTTAAAAGATTGAAATGGAGTTGGGCTGGACTTATTGCTAGAAGAGATGATAATAGATGCACAATTGAAATTTTAAACATGATTCCAAGAGATTGTAAAAGACACAGAAAGAGACCACATGTGAGATGGATGGATGAAATAAGAAAATGTGTAGGTGTGTTGTGGAGAAGAGAAGCTAAAGATTGGAGAAGATTGATTAAACTTGGAGAGACCTTCATCCTGCAGTGGATTGATAATGGTTGATGATTATATATATATATATATATATATATATATATATATATATAATCATCGATATATATATTTATATATATTTTCAAATATTTATTTATAAATTTATATATATATAACAAAACTTAAATATATTCCAAACAACGGTAAACAATTTATAATACAATATAAATAAAAACTCATAAAAAAATATTTTCCATTATATTCATAATCATTTTCAACTCAACTTTCGGTTGGTAATAAATAATTCCATTTTGAAAGTTGAGTTGAAAATGATTATGAATATCATGGAAAATATTTCTTTATGAGTTTTTGAGTTTTTATTTATATTGTATTATAAATTGTTTACCGTTGTTTGGAATATATTTAAGTTTTGTTATTGTATTATTGATATTATTAAATACAACTTTCTTAATAAAATCAAGACTATAATCCAATTCTACATATTCATCAGCAAGTTGACTTCTTTGAATATCAGCATTATTATTAAAATGACTAAGATTTCTATTCCTAAAACAAAACATTATACAAAGACATTGTTTATGTATAAAAGGCTGATAACTATCAGGCCTACTCATATTTCTCAAATTCTTAGGTTTCATAAAAAGACTACAAAACAAAACATCATTAACTTTCACCAAACGTTTTCTTTAATTTGAAGTCTCATAAAGATAAATTTTCTTTGATATGTATTTTTGATTTTACAGGAGGAATTGTTGTTAAAATATCAAAATTTATTATGAGATATTTAAAGATTATATAAAATTAGGTCAGTTTTGTGTTTCTTCTTCGTTTGAAGCTTTGAAGAAAATAAATGTTTTTGTTTTGGATGATGACTGTTTTTGTTAGGTTAGACATTAAAAACATGTACCAATTGGTTAATAGATTAAAAAGTATTGATGTTTTTTTTTTTTTCAATTTTTTTAAAAAAAAAACGTTATGTTTTTTTTGCAGATAAGATAAAGATTTTTCATGATTTGCTTTTGCTCTTAGAGGATTCAATGTATTTTATGTCTACTGATGCATTTTATAAGATTAGAGAAAGTTGGGTTATTGGTTATGTTATTTGTCCATTGATGTGTGCTGTTTATATTGATTATTTAGAGTGTACTATTAATAATCTGGTTTCAAGTTCTATTAAATTATTTGTTAAGTATGTTGATTATTGTTTCTTCATTATTCAGAAAGAGAAATTAGAAAAGTTTTACATGAATTGAATGCTTTTGATTCTAGTATTAAGTTTACAATTGAGGAAGGTAGTTTTTCATTTCTAAAATTATTTTTAGATTTTAATTTTGAGGAGATTAATGATGTTTTGTTTTTTAGACATTTTATAAAATCTAGGTTTTTGAGAAATATAATTAGGCCTGATAGTTAGCAGATTTTTATACATAAAAAATGTTGTTGAATTTTGGTTGTAGGAATAAAAGGCTTAATAATTTTAATAATAATGCTGATATTCAAAGAAGTCAATTGTCTGCCAAATAAGTAGAATTGGGTTATAGTCATGATTTTATTAAAAAATCTGTAAGTAACAATAGTGTTTGTAGTCATAATTTTGATGGTAAGAATTTTGTTGGTAAGAATAATGATTATGTCTTTACAATTTAAGGCTTCAGTATATAATTTGGTTTATACGAATAGTCATTTGTTAGGTAGGATGAAGGTTGCGTGAAAGAAAGGTTCTGATTTGAATTCATTACTTAACGGTTCAAATTATCTATTGATAGTAGGTCTTTTCCTGGTATTGTTTATAAGATTCCATCTAGTTATGGTAAAGTTTATGTAGGCCAGAGTAAGTTTAGCCTTAATGAAAGGGTTAAGGTTCATATAAGTAGAGTTAAACATAGGTATCTTAACTCACCTTTATATAATCATGAATTGCATACAGATCATAGAATGATGTTTGACAATGCTTTGGTTATTTTTTTTTTAAAATAATGAGTTAAAAAGAAGAATAAAGGTCTCCTTGATGATAAAACTTTTCGATTCTGAGGCAATCAATCTTATGAAGACTTCTTTTGATATTTAAGAAAGGTGGAATTTGAAATGAACATAATTTGCTATAGATTGCATTTTATGATCGTTAGATGGAGCTTTACCAATATCTCTGCACAAGCTTTATTCATAAACGCTGAGAGAGAATCAGAATTCAATATCTCCTTAGTTGTCTCCACCTTCAGATCAGCTGATTTCAAGCTAATTTGTTATAATCAGTGAAGGACAGGACTAGAAACTAGATCTAAACACTAATTCCAAAATCAGCATTTAAGAATTATGTCTCTACCAGTTTGCAAGAATAAATTTTTTAGACACGTAATGTCTTCAAACTCAGTCTAACAAAATAGATAGCTATATGGTTCTAAAACTGTTCAGTTTCATCAAATAGTAAGAGTCTCTGCAATATATTTATTGCAACAACTTTCAAGGGTACATTTATGATAAACAAAATAAATTATATATCATGTAACTTGCTATAGCATGTATTTTATGATCGCTAGATAGAGCATTACCAATATCTCCATACAATCTTTACTCATAAATGCCGACAGAAAATCAGAATTCAATATCTCCTTCATTTTCTCCACCTTCAGATCTGCTGATTTCAAGCTAATTTGCTATCATCACTGAAGGATAGGAATAGAAACTAGATCTAAACACTGATTCCAAAATCAGCATTTATGAAATATGTCTCCACCAGTTTGCAAGCATTAATTTTTTAGACACATAATGTTCTATCTTTCACTTATGATAGCAAATTAGCTTGAAATCAGCTGATATGAAAATTGAGACAACAAAGGAGATATTGAATTCAGATTCTCTCTCAGAATTTATCAATAAAGCTTCTGATGTGATTTGATGTATTTTGGCTTCTCCTTAAACAAAGTCAAGAATTTCTCAGCAATTATGCCAAAATAAACTTGTTAGAAACTTTATTTTACATTCCCTACTCTCAATTTACTCATAATATACTCTATCTCATTTCCACAACATACTCTTTGTCAACTCTATAACCTTTAAATTTAAATCCCCCTTTTCTTTTCCCAAACACAGCACAAAACTCCATAATTAACTTTCTGTATAATCACTCTATTCATATTTATATTTCCACAACTTCATTATATGAACCCTTTCTGTTTTCAAACATTTACATTCAATTAACAAATGCCTAATATTTTCTATTCCTTCCTTACATAATTTACAAAATAAATCACCCATATTTTTTCCATTTATATGTATATTCTTTTGTAGCTAAAGATCCCGTTCGAGCCTTAAACAATAAACTACTTTCTATACTATTATCATATATTAACTCACAACTAATATTATGTTTTTTTAAATATTGGTAAAGCTCCATCTAGCGATCATAAAAAGCAACTTATAGCAAGTTAAATGATTTATAACTTGTTTTGTTTATCATAAATGTACCTTTGAAGGTTTTTGCAATGATATATATTGCAGAGGCGTTTACTATGTGGTGAAACTGAACTGTTTTCAGACCAATATAGCTATCTATATTGTTAGGCTGAGATTGAAACCATTGTGTGTCTAAAAAATTCATGCCTGCATTTTGGTAGAGACATATTTCATAAATGCTAATTTTGGAATTAGTGTTTAGATCTAGTTTCTAGTCCTGTCCTTCACTGATTATAGAAAATTAGCTTGAAATCAGCTGATCTGAAGGTGGAGACAACTAAGGAGACATTGAATTCTGATTCTCTCTCAGCATTTATGAATAAAGCTTGTGCAGAGATATTGGTAAAGCTCCATCTAGCGATCATATATATATATATATATATATATATATATATATATATATATATATATATTGTAATGGACCGTAAAATGTACCGACAGTCTACAGGGTGTAAGATTTATTTGATGCCCCAAATGTTTCGGTTGCCAAAATATGTAATGGACTGTAAAAGCCTTTAGGATAGTACACCCAAAGCCTTCTCTACTTACAGGTCCTATTACTACTCGGGGTTCTAACTTAGTGTAGACATTTTCCTTTAACTCTGCTCAAGGATGGAATTAAATAGAATGGCAATAATGTGACCTCTATATAGATCCTTAATGGCCAATGCTAATAATAAATTTAAAATCTGTATGCATGTATAATAGCTATTCTGGTGAGTGAAGTATGAATGATGCTTGACAATCTAAAGACCAGAGAAACAAAGATTTTAACTTCAAACAACAAATATTTATTAACAGATCATGCTTAAAGTTATGATATTTACAAATCAACAAAATATATACATGGTTATTATAAAATATTAATTTATCTCTACAACAATAAGTCTAACTGTAATTTAAATATTAATATATGAGTTAAAATAAAAATTATAAAATTATAATGCATAATTTACAATAATGTATCAATTATTTTAAATATGAAATTATATTACTAAATGTACGATTATCATTTTGTTTATGTCCTTTAAATGTATCTCAAGGTTATGTTCAAGAATTGCTAATTTGTGTTTTGTATAGTTCATTCATATACAGTTATTCATTTGAATAACAAAATGTTATATATATATATATATATATATATATATATATATATAATCAAATTAATTAATATATATATATATATATATATATATATATATATACTTATTAATTAGTTTGATTTTAATATATTAATTGTCTAATAAATGTAAATATTTAAAATCTTACATTTTGCTTTAGTCATTGTCCAGTTTAATTTAAGCATTCAATTACAATAATATTTTATTTACAAACATATATATTATATTGATGTATACTTTGAGTTGTATATTTCTCTCACCCTGTAAAAATCTAAACAAATGGGTTCTTTTAAAAAAAAAATGTTTGCTAGAAATGAATAAAAGGGTGAGAAAAATTCATAACCCAACTCTAAGTATACATTTAAAAAAAATATTCAAAGCATAAAATATAATGAAATTTTTGGAATTCCTTAAAACAATAGCAAGTTAAATTTTCAAGAGCAGATTCTGTATTCTTAGCAGATAATGTCTTTCTTTTATTCACGTATACAGAAAGGAGTTTGCTATTAACTGAACGGAGACCCATTGATTCCTCTTGGAGGCCTTAAAGGAACCGAGCAGGGCAAATTCCTAATGTCCACTCCATACATTCTTGTCGTTGCAGCTGTTATTACTATGTGATTATTCATATAGTATATGAACATGGATGGGCTGCTCACCAAAATACATTAGCCAGTGTGATGAGTTTATTGGCTTTTTACCTCTGAGGTTAAGATCAAGAAACACAATGGTCTTTCTTCTCAGTGCCTGATAAGGCAGAATGAATGTTTGTGTAAATGATAAATAATTTTCTAATACATATATACAATTATGACAGACACAAATAAAGCATGGCCCTTATTCCCAGGAGGCTGTAAAATCACCAACCAAGGCAGCAGTTGGTGGCTGAAGGTGGAGGGTGCTAAGAATCCCCTGATTGCGGACCCAGGCTGCCATTTGATGATGACTTTTTATTTAGGTACTTATAACTGCAGATCACTTTCAAGTGAAGGAAGATTGCAAGAATTAGAAGAAGAACTGTCTTATATTAAATGGGACATTATTGGACTTTGTGAAGTTAGAAGAAAAGGAGAAGAAACAATTGATTTAAAAAGTGGACATATACTCTATTATAAAGGCACACATATTGGAAATACAAGTGGAGTAGGATTCATTATAAATAAAAAGTGGAAGAACAATATTGTGGAGATTGATGGTGTATCGGACAGAGTGGCAAGATTAGTTATACAACTTAATAGCAGATACCAAATGCAGATAATTCTAGTTTATGCCCCAACAAGTTCTCATAGTGATGAAGTAGTAGAAGATTTTTATATGGATGTACAAAAGGCTTTTGATCAGAGTAAACAACCTTTTAAAATTGTTATGGGAGACTTTAATGCTAGAATTGGTAGACAAATGAAAGATGAAATTGCTGTAGGTAATTTTGGTTATGGTAATAGAAATGTGAGGAGACATAGACTTGTGGAGTTTGCAGAAAAAGAAAAACTTTATAGTATGAATTCATTTTTTGAGAAAAATGTTAAAAGGGAATGGACATGGAAGCAACCAAATGAAGGTACAGCAGAATTGGATTATATTTTGACTAACAGAAAATACTTTTTTCAAGATTGTAATGTTCTTAATAAACTTAACACAGGAAGTGATCATCGATTAGTAAGGTGTAAGTTATGTGTTAATGTAAAACTAGAAAGACAAAAAATATTAAGAAAAACAATATTTACAGTTGATATTTCTAATCTTCAGAAACATTCTAATGATTTTAAATTAGAACTTAGAAATAGGTTTCAAGTGTTAGGAGATTTTGAACATGATACAGATTTGAATGAAATTAATATGAAAATAACTGATACACTTTTAAAAACTGCAACAAACATAGCTAGTAGAAAACAGCAGCAATTGACTAATAAAATTTCTACTGAGACTAGACAATTTATGAAGAAAAGAAGGAATATGAAGATATACAAAAATGATGTATTAAAAAGAATTGAATATCTCAAATTTTGTAAAATGGTATGGAAAAGAGTTGAAAATGATATAAAAAAGTATAACTGTCAAATAGCAAGGAAAGCTGTAAAAAAAAATAAAAGTCTCAAAAATCTTAAAAAACATTTTAGTATTGGTAGGAAATTTATATCTGCAATAAGAAAAAAAAATGGAATTTTTACTAAAAAGAGAGATGACATCATGAAATTGGTAGAAGTTTTTTATCAAGAATTATATAGTAATAAAGAACAAGTACTTCCTATATCTATTACATCTTCCGAATTGCCCAGAATTTTAAATGAAGAAGTGAGACATATAATTAAGTGTATTAAGAAAGGAAAGGCTCCAGGAAATGATGGAATTATAATTGATATATTAAAAGAAACAGGTGAAGAAATAGAAACAATTTTAGCAAAGTTATATACCAAATGTCTAAATGATAAAGATGTACTGGAAGATTGGAAGAATGCAGTAATAATATTAATATTTAAAAAAGGTTATAAAGAAGATATTAGAAATTACAGACCTATCAGCCTTTTATCAGTTTTAAATAAAAATTTTACCAAGATAATTACAACTCATCTACAGAGAACTTTGGATTTCCACCAACAAGAGAACAAGCTGGATTTAAAATTGGTTTTAGTACAATAGATCATATCCAGGGATTGAGAGAAGCCATAGAAAGGACAAACAAATATGAGTTGTCATTATGTTTTGGATTTGTAGATTATGAAAAGGCATTCGATTTTATACACATTTCTTCAGTGATTAAAGCATTGGATCACCAAGGTATAGTTCCAGGATATTGTCATATTTTAAAGAATATTTATAAAAATGCAACAGCAACAATTAGATTACATAATGATACTGGAAAAATCAACATTGAGAAAGGTGTAAGACAAGGTGACTCCATATCTCCAAAACTTTTTACAGCAGTGCTGCAAGAAGTATTTTGTGGATTAAAATGGGAAACTAAAGGAGTGAAAGTAAATGGAGAGTATTTAAGTCATTTAGATTTTGCAGATGATGTAGTTTTTTTGCAAATAATGCTTCAGAGCTGAAGGAAATGTTGCAGGAGTTAGCAGATGAAAGTAGAAAAGTAGGACTAAAGATAAATGTTAAAAAGACTAAAGTAATGTTTAATCGATTTGCTCAAAATATGAAAATAAAAATTTATTATGAAGAGTTAGAAGAAGTTAACAGTTACAAATACCTTGGTCAGATTATTAATACAGATGGAAACATAATGGAGGAAATTAATCATAGAATTAATCTTCATTGGATTGCTTTTGGTAGAAATAACTTTATACTAAATGGAAATATGCCTATGTGTTTGAAAAGAATGTTTTTTAACAAATGTGTTTTACCAGTTCTTACTTATAGATCTGAGACTTGGACACTTAATAGAAGAGCAATACAGAGACTTCAGACCACTCAAAGGGGTATGGAGATATATTTTGGGAGTAACAAGAAGAGATTGAAAACGCAATGTATGAGTAAGAAAACAAACAGATGTTAGTGACCTTATTGAAAAATTTAAAAGATTGAAATAAAGTTGGGCTGGACATATTGCTAGAAGAGATGATAATAGATGGACAATTGAAATTTTAAACTGGATTCCAAGAGATTGTAAAAGACCCAGAAAGAGACCACATGTGAGATGGATGGATGAAATAAGAAAATGTGCAGGGGTGTTGTGGAGAAGAGAAACTAAATATCGGAGAAGATGGATTTAGCTTGGAGAGACCTTCATCCTGCAGTGGATTGATAATGGTTGATGATGATGATTAATTTATGTTAAACATTCTAAGCATTAACAATTCTCATGATGAAATTGATTTCCTGGGCATTTGATTTTAAAGCCATGCATTTCCATTCCATCTCCAGATATTTCCATGTTGATTTAACCATTAAATATACCAATGAATATTATTCTTCATCACATGCCAATGACACCAAGAGGATAGATAAATCTCCCGACACTTAATTAGCAAAAGTGCATTGTTAGATATTATTTACACACATATAAATTGTTAAGTATAAATCTTTTTCCAAGGCTTACCATATAATATATGACAAATGCTATTTCTATGCAGTTTATTTATATATGTATGAGACGCATGATAAAGATTTTACTTTAAAAGTAATAGAAATTAGTGTTAATAAAGTTCTCTTTCATCATTAGTTGATTTTATTTTAACCAACAACAACTAAAAAAAAAATATGTTGCTTAGATATGATAAAGATTGTACTTTAAAAGTAATAAAAATTAGTGTTAATAAAGTTCTATTTCATCATTAGTTGATTTTATTTTAACCAACAACAACTAAAAAAAATATGTTGCTTAGATATTTTTCCATGTTCCCAAAATCAACAAAGGTTTACTCTTTTTTTCTCTTTTAAACAAAAGAAACTTGGTTACTAAAATTTAATGTCAAATATTCTCTCTCTTATTTTTGTCACATCATGATTTAAAATCTACATTCATAACATTTTACATTTAATAAAAATAATAAATTTGTTCTTTCCTTCATGAATGTATGGTTATGTTTGTTATATATATATATATATATATATATATATATATATATATATATATATATATATATATATATATATATATATATATATATATATATGTCTCCAAATATCTAAAAAAAATTAGGTTTTAAAAGTTGGCTGCCTATTTAATCTTTATACATTTTATCCTAAAACGTCAGTTACTTATTATCATTTTTTATAAGGATTGGGCATCACCTTACATTTCCCCTACCCTTATAAGGTTAAAATTTAGACCATTGTCAAAATTTTAGCACATAAACAATGGTTTGGATGGTTATTGTGTTGGATAATTTTATTCTTTTTAAATAGGGAGAGTTCTAATGCTGTCATATTTATTTTAATTTACTCATCAATATACATTTGCTTTTTTTATATTACTCATTTTTGGTTAAATTCCTATCCTTATTTCTTTCATCTTAACATTGAATTACTGTCATCATTAACATTGTTCCTATTATCTTTAATAGAATTACTAACTATATGATGGACTAATACTTTTAATTTGACTGGTTAAGTGTCTCTGTTCCAGAAGGCACATATTTAGGTTTGTCAGCCTATATCCTGGTCCCTAGAAGTCTTATTGGATTTTTATAAGGTCTGAACAAAATATGGGATTCCCACATGTTATGGGTCAATTCCCACATCTCAGTCAATTCTAAGATACCTCAATAAAATGTTTCAATATTAATTTGAGTGCATCTCATCACATCTACCTACTCTAGCTATTTACTCATGAACAATGCTGTCTTTCTCATTACAATATACTTGCATATACCCATTTACATTTTTTTTATAAACTTCACTTTCATCTACTTTAATCATGATCATCTGTTTACAAATAACTAAGCTTCTGTACTTGGCAGTTCTTGACAACCACTGTATGGCTTTAATATCTGAGAATTATAAGTTCCCTTTATCTCTCCATCAATATTTAACCAAAATGCATTTGGGCCAGCTTGTTTCACACTAGCATATGGTCCAGCATATTGTTGACAAAATTTATGATAAACATTATCCATTGGTTTACTTGGTTTATGTGTTCTCACAAAAAACTTGTCTTCAATCTTAATGTGATGTCTGCTTTTCTTCCCATTCTTATTTCTAAAATTGGATTTATTAATTAACTGCTATCAAGCCATTTGAATTTTAGTTTCTAGGTTGTAGTGATGACATTGAATTGGAGGTTGGTATTTCACAAATAATGAAGGAATAGGTTGGTTAAAATGTAGTTGGATGGGTGTGAATCCAGTAGATTCATTTGCATCCCAATTTATGTAATTCACTACCCGTTCTGTCTGCTTCACCCACCCCCTATGCTCATCCTTTAGGTAAGTCCTGAACAAACAGCCAAGCACCCACATTATGCGTTCGCAAGGGTTCGATTGTGGATTTCTAATGGAAGTGAGCACGTGTTTGATTTGTAGTTTCTCCACCCATCTTTTCCATTCCTTAGATAGGAAAGGTGTTCCATAGTCTGACAAAATAGTTTTAGGTTTCCTATCTTGGGGAATTGAAGAATGTCTAATACCCTGATTGTGTGTCTGGTATTAGCCTGGGGTATAGGGTAAGCAGAAACATACTTTGAAAAGAGATCATAGATGACCAAGAGATACTTTTGCTTATTGAATGGAGGTAATTGTTCATAATAATCGATCACCAAGATCTCATTTGGTCTTTCAGGAATTATAGATTTTAATGCCTCACTATAATTTTGGTTTACTAGCTTAACTTTTAGGCATACTAGACAATCCTGGAAAGCTCTCAAGATATCTTTATACATGCCTAGCCAGTAAAAACACATTTTTATAGTATGTTCTGTTTTACAGGCACCGTAATGTCCATACAAACAGTGAATATACTTTATGATTGGGCACGTAAATTTATAGGTATCATTACCTTCTCTCTACAGTAATTGAATCAATTTGATAAAATAAGATTTAATTTTCTAACTTATAAAGTATCATATTCTTGGTCACATTCAAAACTTCTCCTAATAGGGCTCTTATGACTAAATTTAAATTTGGATCTTCAAATTGTAATTTGGGCAACCTTTCCAACTCATTCTCTACATTACTATCGATTATTAAGTCAACATTTGTAATGTAGGCATCTACTACAGATATATGGTTTTGATCTGACCAACATGGATTCCGACTAAGTTTATCAGCTACTGTGTTCTCAGATCCTTTGCAATACCTTACAGTGTAATTAAATTCCTGCAACAGCAGACTCCACCTAACTAGGTGACTGATGGTCAAATAGCTGTGGTTCAGGAATTTGAGGCTTTTATGGTCTGTGACCACTATCACCTCAGATCCGAGAAGCATCTGTCGGAACTTCTGGTAGGCCCACACTATAGCTAGTGCCTCCTTCTCAGTTACCGTATAATTCAATTATGGAACTTTCAGGATTAGACTGATAAAGTACAGGATGCCAGGTTGACCATCCTCCTGGATTTGGGATAATGTTACTTCTAACCTGAAACCACTACTGTCAGTTTGAACGACAAATGGTTTATCAAAATCGGGGAAAGTCAAAACTGTCTGCTGTAAAAACCCTGTTTTGATATTTTCAAATGCTTTTTCCTGTTCTTCGGTCCAATTCCATTTCTCTTCTTTCCTGATTAATTTCAATAAAGGTTCCATGTGGTCAGCAAATGTTTTGTAGAAACGGTGGTGAAAATTACACAAACCTAAGAGTGACCGAATTTGCTTTTTATTAGTAGGCCTAGGGAAGTTTGAATGGTGGAGATCTTATCTGAATGAGGTCTTATCCCATTACAACCTATGATATTACATAAAAAGACTACCTGACCAATTGCTAGGGCACTTTTCTTGAAGTTGATTTTTATTCCTTTGTGAAAGCACTACTGGAAAAATGTAGTGAGTTGTTGTTGATGTTCTTCAATGCTGGATGATGCAATAATCACATCATCCACATAAATGGTTATGATTCGCTTAATCTCAGGAGAAAGAGTATTATCTATACATCTAATTAGACCAGCACCACTATTGATCAACCCAAATGTCATCCTATTGAACTGATAGGTAAAACCTTTGTACCGAAAAGCAGTATACTGGCGATCACCAGGATGAATCTCGATCTGCCAATAGCTGGAAGTCAGATTGAAGGTAGAAAATACCTTCTTGTTTCCAAATCTCACAAACAACTTGTGAATGGGTGGTGGAATATTTCTGTCTGGAACAGTGATTTTGTTTTGTTTAGCTGTCGAGCATCCAAACAAAATCTCATCAACCCATCTTTCTTTTTCCCAGTTACAACTGGATTGCAGTAAGGTGAAGAGCATTTGGAAATGATCCCCCACTCCAGCATTTTGTTGATCTGTTTGGATATTTCCTGCTGATATTGGTACAGGATAGGATACAATCTGGATTGAAATGGTTGGTCATCCTTCAATTTAATTCTCTGTTGGAATCCGGTTATAACTCCTGGAATCTTCGAAAAAATCGGGTTAAACTGATTAATGAAAGATCATAACTCTCCTGCACTTTTGCTACCTAATAGATTGGACTCTGCAAGTTTAGTGTCTAAAAGTGCTTCAGGAATATTTGATACAATGCAATCAACTTCAGGTAGGCCATATCTTGGAAGCAATGTCATCTCCAAGACCTCATCATCAATCCTAACTATTTTATTGGAGAAATCAATAATACAAGAGTGTAAGTGTATGAAGTCTGCCCCTAGTATGACATCATGGATCAAACCATTTAATATCAAAAACACATGATAGAGGATTGCCTGACCAAAATTTATTTCAATCCAAACTTGTTTCTGTGCAATCTTCGCCTTCTTGTTGTTAGCCATGGTAACCTGTACAGATTTCAGGGGTAAGATTTTAACCTGGGGGTTCTTGTTCACAACCTTCTGATACAGTCGGTCTGAAATGACAGAAATGTGGCTACCAGTGTCTAACAAAACTTTAATTGGCAAATCCTCAAACAATGCCCCTATTATGGGAAATCTCTGCAAGGCAATGATGGGTGCCTTCTCCATCTACTATTGGTACCTTGTTCCTCATTATATTTTTGGTTCCTTGAGGTGAGGAACTAATCCTCAAGCACCTTTCTAGTTTAGTTTCTGCTTAATTTTGTATGTATGATTACTGCATCCTGGTTTTGGTGAACCATTTGGGGTACTAGGGAAATTTCTCAATGATTCTCCATTATTAAATGTATTCATCTTGGGTGACCACATATTTGGTGCATTTATTTGATTGGCTTTTCATTTCCATTGTCTGGGATCATTGTTGTTTTTTCTCTTACGATAAAATAAGGCATTAACATTTGCCTCATCTTTCCTCCTCTATGGTGCCCTGATGGATAAATTAGTATTATTCATATCCATACAGTTTAACAATTTGGCAACCTGCTCAATATTCTTAGCATTTGCACACATCAGCGATTGTTCTATATGTAAAGGTAAATTCTTTACACTATTCAGATGATCTCCTTTTCCCTAAAACAATATGTGTTCAACGTACATAGCTTGGTAATTTGTCACCTAAAAAACTTTGTAAGTGTTTCCCCAGGTGCAGACCTATATTTTTCCTGGAAAAGTTGGTACAGAATGGTTACTGTTTATCTCTGTTGCAAAAATTCCTAAACAATAGAGTCTGGTAACCATAAAATGTGGATGGGGTCTCGAATAATGACTCCCACCACATTAAAGCATCACCTTGGAGGTGACTATATGTGATTATATTTTATTCACTTTCTGACTAACTTCTATTCATCCATGAAATAAAGCTTTAAGCTTCTCACATGTTCAATTGGATTTTTATTATTGAAACCTTTAAAAACATTCAGTTTCACAAATTGGTTAATAGCATTTATCTGCATGCTGGTTACATGAGTCTTATTCATTTCTTGTGTACTTATTTGTGGATTTATGAGGTGATGATCGACATCAATTTGATATCCATCTGGTTGTGCTTCATCTATATGAAATTCATGTAGGCCATTTGCTTCAGGCATCATATGAGATTAAAAAGTGGATTCTTCATATGGGTAATTTGCTTCTTGTAAATCACTAAAAGCTACTTTCAAATGTGCCACATCATGGTTCCAATCTTTGCTGTCATTTTGGAACTTTTTTCCCTTCCTAATTGTGTTTTCATATGAATTGGTATTTTTGAGTTAATTTGGGACTTATCCCTCAATGTCTGTTGCTTCTGGGCTTCATCTAAACTATCGATTCAACTCTGTGTTTCAGAGGTTCTCTCCGTAAGTTTTTCTAACGTTGTTTTGCCTAACAGAGCATCTGTTTCCATAGAAGATATTTTATGTCCATGCTGTTGTAAATGATGATTCACAGTTTGCATCATTTTCTCTTGACCCCCATTATCTGCACTTTGTTTAATCTGGAGTTGGCTTAATTCCATCTCAAGGATATGTCCATGAATTGCTAATTTGTGTTTTGTATAGTTCATTCATAAACAGTTATTCATTTAAACAAGAAAATGTTATATATATTTATTTATTAATTAGTTTGATTTTAATATATTAATTGTCTAATAAATGTAAATATTTAAAATCTTACCTTTTGTTTTAGTCATTGTCTAGTTTAATTTAATCATTCAATTACACTAATATTTTATTTACAAACATATATAATATATTGATGTATACTTTGAGTTGTGTATTTCTCTCACCATATAAAAATCTAAACAAATGGGTTCTTTTTTTAAAAAAAATGTTTGCTACAAATGAATAAAAGGGTGAGAAAAATTCATAACCCAACTCTCAGTATACATTTAAAAAAATATTTAAGGCATAAAATATAATGAAATTTCGGAATTCCTTAAAACAATAGCAAGTTAAATTTTCAAGAGCAGCTTCTGTATTCTTAGCAGATAATGTCTTTTTTTTTATTCACATATATTAAGTCATGTTAAATATTCTAAGCATTAACAATTCCCATGATGAAATTGAATTCCTGGGCATTTGATTTTAAAGCCATGCATTTCCATTCCATCTTCAGATCTTTCCACATTGATTTAAACATTAAATATACCAATGAATATTATCCTTCATCACACACCAATGATACCAAGAGGATAGAAAAATCCCCCGACACTTAATTAGGAAAAGTGCATTGTTAGATATTATTTACACACATATAAATTGTTAAATATAAATCTTTTTCCAAAGCTTACATTATAATATAAGACAAACGCTATTTCTATGCAGTTTATTTATACATGTATGAGATGCATGATAAAGATTTTACATTAAAAGTAATAAAAGTTAGTGTTAATAAAGTTCTATTTCATCATTAGTTGATTTTATTTTATTCATGAAACATTTTATAGCAATTAGATTTTTTTATGATAAATAACTATGAAGCTCTTAGCATTTATTTGAACAAACAAAAATTTATCAATTAAACAATGTCTTTTTTTTCCTTTTTAAATTATTTTACACTTATCAATAATAAAATTCCAAATATTAAACAGTCTATTTTTAATAACGAAAGGAAATCATAATAACTAATATAATAACAATTAAAATATTTTTATTCTACAACTTTACTTTCATATACTTCATTTGACCAAGAGAAACCAACAACAACTAAAAAAAAATCTGTTGCTTAGATATTTTTCCACATTCCCAAAATCAACAAAGGTTTCCTTTTTTTTTCTCTTTTAAACAAAAGAAACATTGTTGCTAAAATTTAATGTCAAATCGTTTCTCTATTATTTTTAAATGTGGGAAGTTCACATTTGTGTTAAAAATGGCTAAAGATACTTATCTTAGAAAAATGAATTGTGATATAATTTAATATTTAAAATTGAGTTTTAGGAAAATTAAACTTAAATTGTGGTGAGATTTGCTATTTTAAATTAGATTTAAAAAAGTAAACTTTAGTTGGATGTACCAATTGATAGAATTTAAAGTTATATATTTAATAGTGAAGAGAAAGACAGAAAAACATCAGGAAATGTTGGTATAAGAGTAGCATTAATAGGAAGGTTATAGCAGGTGTTGTTCATTGGTGTTCTAGATTATTGCCTACTCCAATCTAAAATTTAGCTTGTGTATGTGAATGTATGTTCATTTACATCATTTCATACTTTGTCCATTTTTTTTCCATACAATTACTTATAATATCTAGATAGTAATAGTAAAATTTATATGCTAAACAAAACATATATACAGTACTCATATATAATTGATTAAAATGATTTTTTTATTTATATTTTTTTTTTATTTACTGGTTATGTTTAAGTTCTAATAATACATTTGGAATTGTAAAAAATATCTCTGTATTTGTAAATTAATATTTAATATTTGATATTTTTGTTTTATTTTAATACACTATTGTTGTCAGTTTATAAATCAAGCTGGTTTTGAAGTGTTGCCAATTGATCAATAATAATAAAAAAAGAGGGAATGAGTGTGTGTTGACAAAAAAGTTTGTACAGACTACTTAGGAGAAGAAAAAGATGAATATAAAAAAATAAAACTCTATAGGGTTTCAGCTCTGACTTTGCCAGCTAGTGATTGGAGTTCACTATTAAAAGGCCTAAATATCATATAAGAATATCCATTATAAAACATTTAACATTTTGTTGTAAATTGATAATAATTGAATTATGGATAATATTAGAGATGAAAGTAATTGTGAGAAAACATATTCGATACTATTGCAAAATGTTTGATATATTTTCAATTTTTAAAAGCCTATTCTTAATATTACATAAAGTGAAATTTAAAAAAATAAGTTATACAACATAATTTGTTTTCTTAGAAAAAGAATTATAAACTAAAAAATTTATTATTCACATATATATGACTGAAATAAATAATGAAATATATTATTGAACACCAGTTAGTGATCATCTATAGTAACTTCAGACTGTCATGGAGAAATTGTTAACAATGGGAATAAAAAAAATTATATCAAATTAAAAATTAAAAGGATAAAATCTTAAAACTTTAATATAATTGTTTCACTTAATTGGAGATTCTATTTCAGGTGATTAATAAGATAATTCCAGTGTGTGCTATTATATTTATTACAAGATTTTCAATATTGGAAACTTTCACAGTTATATCAAGTTATTTTTTTAACCGCCAGGATTAACTTTTTGTTTGTGATTTATTTATTGTTAATAGAAGCAGCTAATGTAACTGGTTAAATATATTGTCTTACAGGATTTAAAAATCATTCTATACATAAATTTTATGTTCGAATATGTGTGTAATGTTATAAATATTATTATTATTGTTTCCAAAATTATACTTTTGTTTTATTTAAATTATTGTGTAAATAAACTATAAATATTATGATTGATAAATGTGTTTTATTTATAATGTTTACCGGCACACATATTCAAAAACATAGGTAATAAGGAATAGTAAAAAAAAAGAAAAACTATTATTAAAGTTAATGTTTGCAAATGAATATCAAAATCTTTATAATGTATCATATTAACATCATATTCATTTCATTTTTTTTAACAATTCATTTTTTTCAGTATAAATTAGATGTTAGAGAGAAGTGTATTTTATCTAAGTATGAAGGGAAGTGGTAGAGTTAATAGCAAGATGTTTAGGATAATAATATATTTTGTTTTTGTTATTTTGTCTTTATTTTCAATAAATATTTTATTAAATTAATACCCATATGAATTGTTTTATTATATGTTCGATTCTCCATTTCCACACACACACATATGGTTAACATAACATAGTTATAGAATATCTAGATTTGCAGTATGAGTCATGTTTTATTTAATTTGTCTGGTGTTAATAAATCTCAGTATTACAGTGCCAATAATATATTTTACTTTGCTTAGAATAGATGGTGATGTGGATATAAAAGGTACCCAACTTTCATCATTATCTATCCTATACTAAATATGATAATTGATGATTGTGAAATAGTTTTAGTATTGAATATATGCTTAGAACATATTTAAATTAACATTATAGAATTATTTTATAGACAATTTTATCATCCTTATTTGCCTCCTATATGAAGACCATATCCTTTAACCTCAACTGAGCTAAGCCATAGAGTAATTACAATATAAGAATCTTTTAAATAAGTTTAAAAGCAATTTACACTTATAAATTTTATTCTATCTTGTACAGAATTGGTGCCTGGGCATTTGTAAATCTAATAAAGTGAATAAGTGAAGAAGGCAGAGGTTACAATTTATATATATTGTAACTTTCCAGGTTGGCACTAGAAAGAAAAATGAATTGTGATATAATATTCGGAATTGAATTTTTCGGGGAAAAATTAGACCTAAACTGTGATATCATTAATATTTAAAATTGAGTTTTAAAAAAAATAAAATCTAAACTGTGATGTGATTTGCTAATTGAAATTTGGATTTTAACAAAAATTAAAATTTTAAATAGATATATTGATGGGTGGAGTTTTGGAACTATATGTTTAGTGGTAGATGTTTGTGTACAATAGAAAATTTACATATCGTCATAGACAGATGCATATGTGTATTATTAATTAGAATTTTTTTTTATATGTTATTTATAAATTACTGATTATAGATTGTCTTAAAATCTTAGGTTTTAAAAATGATAAAGATTATTTGTAATAGTAAATGACATTTTAAAATTAATAATTAATGTTTAATATTTTTTTTAATTACTATGTATAGTAAATTCAAATATTATATTGTTTAAAATTTTATAAATAATATTTCTGGCAAGCTTCCAAAGTTGTCATGGAAACATAGAGGGAGTGAAGAGAGAAAGACAGGGTTTACAACTAAAAAGTAATAAAAAAGCTCCAAGGAAGAAGATAAGAATCTTAAAAGATTTTTAAAAAAAACTCTAATAGTATAACAAATATAAAAAGAAATCGCAAGGATTATAATAATACCTTTATGGGAAATTTATATTGTAAAACTGGAGTTACCATGAAGGAATAGACTCAAAAGGGTTACCTGTCTTCAAATCTCTACAAAAATTCTTGATTCATATCTACTACTTATAAAATTGCCTGGATATCTTTAAGTTATTACTATTATAATCTATTTTTAATGTATATTAAAAATGAATAACATTAAGATGACAACGTTTTGTAAGATAGAGCTATTTCAAATTTTAACTTTAGACGCTAAAATTAAACGCCTAATTTTTTTTTAATTTAAGGAATTTGCTATTAATATTCGATAAAACAAAATTTAAAATGAAAAAAGATATATATATATATATCCAATATGATATCAAGAAGATACTTTATATTATATCACTTCACTATACACGCGTCTGTAACAGGATAATTTTCAATGCATACAAATGTAATTATAGAGCTTATCACAAAATTCTAAAAGGAAAAGACTGTTGTCATTCTTAACAAAAATATGCTTTAACAATGGATAGACTTTTTTTTTTATCTTAGAATTTACGGTGTCATTGAAATTAATATATGTGTTTCTTAACTTTCAATTTTTTTTTTTTAAAAAAAAAATACATTTTACATGTAATAATGAGGGATTGACAAATATTTTTTTTTTTATAATAGATGTATAAACAATTTTTTTTTTGTGTGTGTGTGTGTTTTGTGTACCTTAAAAAATGAAGTAATGTAATTTCATATATATATATATTATGATATGATAATGTGTTTGATATAATCCGGAGATTATACTATAGGTGATTATATATGTCCGAATACATATGTGATGCCATATTATTATTATTATTATTATTATTATTATTATTATTATTATTATTATTATTATTATTATTATTATTATTATTATTATTATTATTATTATTATTATTATTATTATTATTATTATTATTATTATTATTATTATTATTATTTTTAATTGTATTTATTATGCTGAATTTCGTTAATGATTGTTATTTAAAAAAATAAAGAATTAAAACCTTGTCAGTTATAAGTTCGTTATATATATATAGGGAGAAGAGTGAATATAAGTTGACAATAGAAATAGTCAGGGATGATTAGATTATTTAAATGAAGTTTGGAATTATTATTAATTCGCATGTATATAAGTATAAGTGCTTTATTATTGTTGTCCCATGCTTATCTTTAATTTTTGTATAGTTAATGTTAGATGGAATATATAATAATTATAACGGACAAGTGTTATATAAAATTTTATAATATGTAGAAAAGATGATTGATTTCTGTCATCATCTAAGTTTTATAGATAATTTAAAAAGATATAATTTGGAAATTAAGGATATTTACTATATAAACAAACGCACATATTCGAAGATATATAATGCACATATTAAAAAGTAGTCAATTTTCATTTTATCACAGAAAAATGTAATGGGTGATAAAAAGGTATCAATAATAAATTTTTTTAGTTATGATTTATTTTTGATTTTTTTTTTTTAATAATAAATATTTCATTGAATCATCAGCTTATAGGAATTCCTTGATTATATATGTTTGATTCTTCATTTTCACACACATATCTAATTATCATAGTATAGTTATGGAAGATATGGGTTGTCAAAATAATTCTAGTTTTAGTTAAATTTGTTAGGTGGTAATAAATTTCAGTATTATAATACCAATAACACATTTTACTTTGCTTGGAATGGATAGTGATATGGATAAAAAAGTACCCGGTCCTAATGATTGTCTATTCTATGTTAAATATGAACGTTTATTAAAAGAACATTTTTATGATTGTGCAATAGTTTAGTATTGAACAGATGCCCTGAACATATTTCAATTAATCTTATAATATTATTGTCTATAGATGTTTTTTATCATCCTTGTTGGCTTGATATATAAAGACCATACCCTATAACCTCAACTGAGCTAAGCCATAGGGTAATTTTAATATAAAATCTTTTCAATAAATTTAAATATAATTTATAATTATAAATTGTATTCTATTTTGCATAGAATTGGTGCCTGGGCAATTATAAATATAATAAAGTATAAATAAGTGAAAAGTTGGAGGTTATAGGATAGGGTTTTAATATATATATTGTGACCCCTCCCACCTAACACTAACACTAACAATTACCTGGGGCGCCAATTCTATGGATCATAGAATAAAATATTCATTTAATTTTACTTAAATTTACTCATGAGGCTCTTAATTGAATATTTACCTAAACTAACTCAGTTGAGGGATACAGAGGTGAATGAGGTGTACAATGTACACTAGATGTGGGAGAAAATATAATTACTAATAGGAATAAACATCTATTAATTTCTCTGCTAGAAAATAACTAAATTGGTAAATTCTACCAGCTAAATTTAATTTAGTAATACTTTATATTTCATCTCCTCCCATTATCCATATACACTGAACAACCTCTACTACATTATACAATTAACTAACAACTAAAATAAAATAAAAGTAATATTTCAGAAATTGTAATGTATAACTCATTAAGTTTAAACTCAACTAAATTTATCATGAATAAATTTTAATTGCACACTAATAAATTTTAATTACACACTAATCTAATCTGGCTAAATGAACTTATTGTTTAATCTAAAGGCTATATTAAAGACTTCATGGAATTAACTTATAGTATGGCTTGATTTGATAGGCTTGATTTGATATTTCTGTACCCAGATTATTACTTCAACATTATAAAATAATATTATAAATCAAACAATACTCTAATTAAATACTTACAGTTAGATAATGAAAAAAATAGGGTATGTTTTGATTTCAATTCATCATCTAAATACAATTAAATAACAAAACCCTTTTAAAATGATCGGTAGGCAATAGGCATCTCATATAGTCCTTGAATCAAGGAAATCAACATCATCATCTTGAAATTTATTATCGTTAAATAAAATACAATTATATTGCATTAAATAAAATAAAGGTATAAGCATGTGTGGAAATGTAGAACACGAATGAATGTTAGAAGAAATTCTAAAATACAAATTTAAATAACGAAATATTTATTAATCAATAAAAAAAAATAGTTAGATCAACATTTATCTTTTGTTGGTACTGATACCAATCCAATAAAGGACTTAAGATCCTTAGGAACATCTCATACATAGGATATAACATCATATAACCCATTAATTTTATGTATCTGCTACATTTTATTCCTTAATGTAATTAATAACTTGATAACATCTGTCTGAAAATATTAAATGAATTTAATAAATTCCTATTATTTATTGTGAACAATGACTATTTAGCTATTAAGGATTTCTGGTGGACTGATATAAGATAAACTAATAAATATAGCTTTACACTTTAACAACTAATTACAAAAAATATTTTTTTGTTATTTTTATTCAACATTTACTGAATATCAATTATTCTCTAACTAAATTTCTTACAACAACATAATTACTATTCTAAAGATTACATAAGTTAGGATTTTGCATTGTTATTTTTTTTTAATTATCTGAAATAACTCCAAATAAGGGGATTTACCTTGGATAATCTGAAATTATCTTACCAGAGAAAATAAACACTTTTGTTAATCAAATGCAGTTTTGCTTTG
Source organism: Epiperipatus broadwayi (assembly GCA_028023455.1). NCBI lineage: Eukaryota > Metazoa > Onychophora > Udeonychophora > Euonychophora > Peripatidae > Epiperipatus > Epiperipatus broadwayi. The sequence goes on along the minus strand of JAQFVV010000046.1, from coordinate 5,004,497 downwards.
TAGTTTTAAGTAAAAATATACCATTAAATCTAGGTTTTGCTTTGCCAAATATAAATCAGTCTTGGTGCTCATCAACCAATATCCTGTCCTAGCTTAATTATTTATGATCTAAGAATAAAATCAATGAAATAAAATTTAAATAACTACTGCAAATATTTTACAATGATAAGGGAAAAATTCTACATTAATGATGGATTTTTTTTTTTATATATTCAATTAAATTTAATAATCTGTACATGTATCTGTCTTATACGGTGTGTTAAATACAATAATTAAATAATGTCAATAAATCCAATCGGTTTTCTTATGATGTTTCAAATATAATCATAATACAGTTGGAAGTGAAGATCAATCAATCTTTATTCATCAACTATAGTACAGTTGTTTTATAAGATACCAGACTTTCCTTTTATTCTTCCTTTTATCACAAACTATCAACACTAGGCTATAGCATGAGCTGGAAAATATCTAATACTCAGATGGGGTAACAGATTTATAATTCAAATAGGTAAATATAACAACCACTACCAAATCTATCTTTAAGTCTAAATAATTGGTGGAACAACACACCACCAAATGAAAACTAAGAATATACAGCCCTATAGCTTCATACATATCTAATTCTATATATCAAATACAAATGGAGGACTTACTCTACTCCTATCAAAAATATGCTCCAATACATGGAGAAGAAAAGGAATATTCAATTCAATATATTACATTGCTCTACACCAGGTGAATTACCCACATTAAATACTCATCTAACAAATATAACGATTTAATCCCATAAAATATTGTAAACATTGCAAAACTTTATAACATATAGCCACAAAAATACCTATCATTCTGTCATAATAAAGAAATAATAATTCTCTTTTGAACAACTTCTTACTTCTCTAAAATTGATTGATCATCCCAATTCCTCCCGAATCCGATTGACCTAAAGCCACTTTCAATGGCAATTACACACTTATAAATAAGTTCAATAATTAGACACACACACGCGCATATGAGCATAAGAGATACAGATAATTTAAAATCGCGGTATACAAAGAATCATTGTTAAAATATTAATGATTATTATTAGAATTGGCAAAGAATAAAGACCTCATATCTGATAACATTTCAGATTTGGTAACGTTCAAAGATCCATTTGAAAATAAATATTAATTACTGAGCGAAGTAAGACGAATAATAATTCTTTTTAATATACTGTAATGCACTTATATTGGCACAACTCAGTAGCTGAATTAAACATAAGTAAATAATGAAATTATATGTCATAAACAAAATAGCTATTGAAAATAATTATTTGCTACTAATGAAACGTAATACACTCGGTAAGATTTGATATTATAATTAACTTTTTTTTTCTTCCCTTTTAACTAATTGTTCACCCCCTTTTGAATGGACTCTTCCACTCATTTTTTGGTGGGAGTTATCGACACACGCACAACCAAACTTATGTTATTAAAACAATAATAATAAAATAAAATTATTAGCACAATATATTCTCCTATTATGCTATTGGAGATGTTCTGGTAGAGATAATACATAAGGATACATATAATAAATATATTCAAAATATTAACACATTCTTTAACTAATATTATCTACTAAATATACCGTTACATAAAATAAAGTTCTCTTCTTTCTACTTTCTGAACAAAATGAGACACAAGTTTATAAAAGTTTTCTTATGACGGTCCTTGTCATGTCTCCAAATAGTAAGGGAAAATAATTGGACTGCACAAAACAAATAGGAAACATTAAACGCAAAGAAGAATGTATTGATGCATCAAATAAAACACTTCCTGCAGGAGAAATAAAATAAAATTTGTTGACATCGTAAAAGCATATTCAATGTTTTTAGTTTTCACTAATGAATCGCAATTAATGTTGGAAATAACAGACTTCCTTAATGAATAATATGTTCTTTTTTTTTTTTTTTTAAATATACGTAAATTAAAAGTTGTTATTTTCCTCCTAAGATATCCAAAATATTTAAACACACTTTTATACAGCCATTCATAATAGGTACGAGAATTAATAACATTTACTGACACAAACCTGTTGGCACTATTAATATAGTAGCGTCACTTAATTTATGTTTTGATAATTTCTTTCCTGTCACTATTTTAGAAAGCACATAATGATTAAAACATACTTAAAGATACTTAATTTTATATCCTTCATCTAATGATGAAATATAGACAATTAAGGTGCTAGTTCAGATATATGATAATAAAGTTGCATATTTCTTGCATATATTTTAAATATTAAATTTTCTTCTATACTTAACATGGAATTTACACATAACAGTTTTAATAATATTCAACGAAAGTTCATATTTTTCCAATACACACCCGCAAGATGCCGTAAATTTCCTCTTCCTACTATAATTAGAGTTTCTATATTTAATTGTAATATAATAATTAAATACCATTTTCTTCTTCCCTGTTAACTTTAAATTTAAATAAAGCAATTTAAAAGTTCTATTAAGTTTTCCCATTTTCCTTAAGTAAATAATAATTTCTATTAAATAACTAAATAAACACTTACAAGCATTTTGGTTAACGTCGGAATAGTTTAAACAGTCGGGTGGGAGCGAACTGACATATCTTCTGTGGTTTACGTATGCATTTCGCGAACAAACAATGCAATTAAAGTTTTAAGATTGCACTTTGAAATAAAAAAAATATATGTATAACTTTGTTATTAAACTTTGCTAACAATAATTACTAGTTATAGTTGTACTGGTTCACTATAACGGTTTTCCATAAAAGTTTTAATTAACTGCCTTTTGAAGCAATAGTGAAATGCCCACTTGGAATGTAATAGTAGAATGTCCTCTTAAGTAATAACAACGGAATACCCCCTGAAAGTAGCAAGTACTGGCTTTTATAACCTTTTTACAATAATATATACATCATAGGGCTATCTCCCAATTATTCGCGATAATGTTACATCATTAGAAAATAATTGTCAATTACTCCGCCCACCGCCTGAACTGATTACATATGCAAAACCGGAGACAGTTAAAAAAAAAAATATTACATTAATAATTAAATGTTTTTAAAGCAATATAATCAAGTTAATGACAATAACTTTAATAAATGAAATATTTTTCATTATTGGTCATTATATAATTCGCTTGTCCATAATTTACTGATATATTTTAAATGTAATTAAGTTAGTTTTTTTTTTTTAAACACTGTTATTGGTACAATTAAATATTTGAAAGTAATATGGGATATTTAATGACTTAATGAAACACATGAGCTAAAAATGAAGTTGACAATGCATGAATGTTTTAGTATTAGTATGCTATAATATTATACCGATACTAATTAAAATGATAATGTGAATAATGATGAGTGGACTATGTCCTGCTGTTTATGCTATATGTTTTAAATGTACATAACAAATGGACCAGAAAATCATTCAAATAAAACTGACTACTGCCTTAAGAGCTAATAAACCAAGTAAATATCAACTTAAACTATATTGATTATATACAAAACAAGCCACCCCTTTTATTCTATTAATGACTATATCCTAAAATAATACCAAACATTAAAAAAAATCTTTTAATTACACCTGCACCTACTATTGACTATATTCTTAAGTAAGAATAAAAGGTTTTAACAATTTCACGCTATTTCACTTTTTTTTTTTAAGAGGTAGTGCATCAGATAAGACTGATACACCACCACACTACTACAATGACTACTTCTGGTGCCAAACCAGAAGGTCACAATATATATATATAATTTCTATTTGTAGTAGATAAAACCATAGTTGTTTAAAGATTTCGGATTTAATCTAGTATTGCATTGTATTATGGTTTTGCCATTTTATTTTTGCTAGTATAATGTTAGGCAGTTTTGGTTTTCTATTTAGGGATACTGTTTAGTATGGTTTAGTGAATTTGATATTTATTTGCTTTGTTTTGTGCATTTGTATTATGTATTTGTATTATTTATTTTTCATTAATTATTTATTTGTATTTATATAGTTATTTTATTAATTTTCTTTTATTATATGGCAGGTTTTATATGAAAATTTCTCTTGTGTAGAAATTTTAGAAATAAAAATGTTAAATAACATGTCTAATGGAATAGAATCTTTAAAGGCTCAGGTAAATTTTCTTAAGTCTTATAGGTTTGGCAATGTGTTTCCTTATTCATGTAATATTAATTTGGATGGGAAATTGGCTTTATTTTCTGATTGTGATTTTGTTCTAAATTTTAAAAGATTCATTCTTAAACAATTTATGATGTAAATTATGAGTAGTTTATCTAATTTAATTGATAGATATAAAATGATTGGGAGAGGGTTGGATTTTAGAAGGAATATTAAGTTTTCGGTTTTGAATTCTTTTTTAGAGTAGTTTGGGAGTAAGAGTGAAATCACTTATAGTAATAAGTATTTTAAAAAAAAAATAAGTGGTTGACTGGAAAGTATGAAAATAAAAGTTTTGTGAAAGGAAAGAGTTTTGTTTTGGGTGTTATAAAGATAGGTCTGATGCTTTATCTATTTTAAATTTGTCAAATTATGTTTTGAATGAATCTGATTTGGGTATTTTAGCTAGATGTCCTGGCTTTGTTCCTTTTGCTAACAAGAGATTGGTTTTTGATTTTGTTTCTGCTATTGAAAGTAATAGTAATATTTCTGATGAAAATAAAATGTCTTTACAGGTTATTTTGAATAGTCAATTATGTAAAAAAGAAAAATTCGTTTTTGCCCCTAAGGAAATTAGTTTTGTTAAAAAAAGATTGAAAGCCAATTATGTTGTTTTGTTAAAAGAAGATAAAGGTAGCCAGTTTGTATTATTAAATAATATTCATTTTAAAAGTAAAGCTTCTTGAAATTGAATAATAGAAAATATGCTATTTTAGATTCTGTTCCTGGAAGAAAAATAAAATGTAAATTAATTAATATTATGAAAGTTAGGAAAAATAAAAAAAGATTTTTGATAGAGCTATTTATTTAAATTGTTACCCTAGTGAGAATGTTGTTCCAAAGGTTTTCTTTAGTTTGAAGTCTCATAAAGATAATTTTTCATTGAGAAGTATTTATGGTTTTACAAGAGGAATTATTTACAAAATATCAAAATTTATTTTAAGGCATTTTATGGATTATATAAAATTGGGTCAAATTTGTGTCTCTTTTTTTTTTTTTTTGAAAGTTTTAAGAAAATAAATGTTTTTTTTTTTTTGGATGATAAATGTGTTTTGGTAGTTGAGACATTGAAAATATGTACCAATGAGTTAATAGGTTAAAAGTACTGATGTTTTTCTTTCAATTTTTTTTAAAAAATAGACATTAACGTTTTTCATGATTTGCTTTTGCTGTTAGAGGAATCAATGTATTTTATGTCTAATGATGTGTTTTATAAGATTAGAAAAGATTGGGTTATTGGTTATGTTATTTCTTCATTGATGTGTGCTGTTTATAGTGATTATTTGGAGTGTAGTGTTATTAATCTGTTTTCATGTTCTATTAAATTATTTGTTAGGTATATTGATGTTTTGTTGGTTGTTATGAGGAATTAGAACTTAGAATAGTTTTTATGTGAATTGAATGCTTTTGATTCTAGTATTAAGTTTACAATTGAGGGGAGTAATTTTGTTTTTGTAAAATAAAAGTTTTTAGATTTTAATGTTGAGAATGTTAATGATGTTTTGGTTTGTAGTCTTTATTTAAAACCTAAAAATTTGTGAAATATGATTAGGCCTGAGATTAAATAAGATTTTATACACAAAAATGTCTTTGTTGAATTTTTGTTGTAGGAATAGAAAGCTTAATAATTTTAATAATAAAGCTGATATACAAAAAAATTCAATTTGCAGCTGAATATATAGAATTGGGTTATAGTCATAATTTTATTTAAAAAGTTGTATTTAATAATAATATATATTGTCATAATTATGATGGTAAGAATTTTGTTGGTAAACATAATGATTATATGTTTATACCATTTAAGGCTTCAATATATAATTTGGTTTAGAAAATTGTCATTTGTTAGGTGGAATGATGGTTGCATGGATAAAATGTTCTGGGATGAATTCATTACTTAATGGTTCAAAACAGTCTATTGATAGTACATCTCTTCCTGGTATTGTATATTAGATTTCATGTAGTCATGGTAATTTTATGTATGCCAAATTAAGTTTAGCCTTAATGTAAGGGTTAACATTCATATAAGTAGAGTTAAACATATGTATCTAAACCCAGCTTAATATATTCATGAAATGAATACAGGTCATCAAATAATTGCTTGGTTAGTTTTTATGAAAAGAATGAGCTAAAAAATAATAAAAGAGACTTTGATTATATAACTTTTTGTGTCTGATGCTATCAATCTTATGAAAACTTTTTTTGCTATTAAGGGTAAGTGGATGTTGAAATGAAATATGGGAAGGTTTTTTTTGTGTATATATATATTGTGACCTTCGGGTTTGGCACCAGAAGTAGTCATTGTAGTAGTGTGGTGGTGTATCAGTCTTATCTGATACACTACCTCTTGAAAAAAAAGATGAAATAGCATGAAATTGTTAAAACCTTTTATTCTTACTTAAGAATATAGTCAATAGTAGGTACAGGTGTAATTAGTAGACTTCTTTTTTAATGTTTGGTATTATTTTAGGGTATAGTCATTAATAGAATAAAGGGGGTGGCTTGTTTTGTATATAATCAATATAGTTTAAGTTGATATTTACTTGGTTTATTAGCTCAAAAGGCAGTAGTCAGTTTTATTTGAATGATTTCCTGGTCCGTTTGTTATGTACATTTAAAACATATAGCATAAACAACAGGACATAGTTCACTCATCATTATTCACATTATCATTTTAATTAGTATCGGTATAATATTATAGCATACTAATACTAAAACATTCATGCATTGTCCGACTTCATTTTTAGCTCACGTGTTTCATTAAGTCATTAAATATCCCATATTACTTTCAAATATTTAATTGTAGCAATAAGTGTTTAAAAAAAAAAAAAACTAACTTAATTACATTTAAAATATATCAGTAAATTATGGACAAGCGAATTATATAATGACCAATAATGAAAAATATTTCATTTATTAAAGCTATTGTCATTAACTTGATTATACTGCTTTAAAAACATTTAATTATTAATGTAATATTTTTTTTTCCTTTCACCACTATTTTTTTTTAACTATCTCTGGTTTTGCATATATAATCAGATCGGGCGGTGGGCGGAGTAATTGACAATTATTTTCTAATGATGTAAAATTATCGCGAATAATTGGGAGATAGCCCTATGATGTAATTATTATTGTAAAAAGGTTATAAAAGCCAGTACTTGCTACTTTCAGGGAGCATTCCGTTGTTATTACTTAAGAGGACATTCTACTATTACATTCCAAGTGGGCATTTCACTATTGCTTCAAAAGGCAGTTAATTAAAACTTTTATGGAAAACCGTTATAGTGAACCAGTGCAACTATAACTAGTAATTATTGTTAGCAAAGTTTAATAACAAAGTTATACATATATTTTTTTTATTTCAAAGTGCAATCTTAAAACTTTAATTGCATTGTTTGTTCGCGAAATGCGTACGTAAACCACAGAAGATATGTCAGTTCGCTCCCACCCAACTGTTTAAACTATTCCGACGTTAACCAAAATGCGTGTAAGTGTTTATTTAGTTATTTAATAGAAATTATTATTTACTTAAGGAAAATGGGAAAACTTAATAGAACTTTTAAATTGCTTTATTTAAATTTAAAGTTAACAGGAAAGAAGAAAATGGTATTTAATTATTGTATTACAATTAAATATAGAAACTCTAATTATAGTAGGAAGAAGAAATTTATGGCATCTTGCGGGTGTGTATTGAAAAAATATGAACTTTCGTTGAATATTATTAAAACTGTCATGTGTAAATTCCATGTTAAGTATAGAAGAAAATTTAATATTTAAAATATATGCAAGAAATATGCAACTTTATTATCATATATCTGAACTAGCACCTTAATTGTCTATATTTCATCATTAAAATGAAGGATATAAAATTAAGTATCCTTAAGTATGTTTTAATCAGTATGTGCTTTCTAAAATAGTGACAGGAAAGAAATTATCAAAACATAAATTAAGTGACGCTACTATATTAATAGTGCCAACAGGTTTGTGTCAGTAAATGTTATTAATTCTCATACCTATTATGAATGGCTGTATAAAAGTGTGGTTAAATATTTCGGATATCTTAGGAGGAAAATACCAACTTTTAATTTACATATATTTAAAAAAAAAAAAAAAAAAAACATATTGTTCATTAAGGAAGTCTGTTATTTCCAACATTAATTGCGATTCATTAGTGAAAACTAAAAACATTGAATATGCTTTTATGATGTCAACAAATTTTATTTTATTTCTCTTGCAGGAAGTGTTTTATTTGATGCATTAATACATTCTTCTTTGCGTTTAATGTTTCCTATTTGTTTTGTGCAGTCCAATTATTTTCCCTTACTATTTGGAGACATGACAAGGACCGTCATGTGAAAACTTTTATAAACTTATGTCTCATTTTGTTCAGAAAGGAGAAAGAAGAGAACTTTATTTTATGTAATGGTATATTTAGTAGATAATATTAGTTAAAGAATGTGTTATTATTTTGAATATATTTATTATATGTATCCTTATTGTATTATCTCTACCAGAACATCTCCAATAGCATAATAGGAGAATATATTGTGCTGGTAATTTTATTTTATTATTATTGTTTTAATAACATAAGTTTGGTTGTGCGTGTGTTGATAACTCCCACACAAAAAACGAATGAAAGAGTCCATTCAAAAGGGGGTGAACAATTAGTTAAAAGGGAAGAAAAAAAAGTTAATTATAATATCAAATCTTACCGAGTGTATTACGTTTCCTTAGTAGCAAATAATTATTTTCAATAGCTATTTTGTTTATGACATAATTTCATTATTTACTTATGTTTAATTCAGCTACTGAGTCGTGCCAATATAAGTGCATTATAGTATATTAAAATAATTATTATTCGTCTTACTTCACTTAGTAATTAATATTTATTTTCAAATCGATGTTTGAACGTTACCAAATCTAAAATGTTATCAGTTATGAGATCTTTATTCTTTGCCAATTCTAATAATAATCATTAATATTTTAACAATGATTCTTTGTATACCACGATTTTAAATTATATGTATCTCTTATGCTCATATGCGCGTGTGTGTGTCTATTATTGAACTTATTTATAAGTGTGTAATTGCCATTGAAAGTGGCTTTATGTCAATCGGTTTCGGGAGGAATTGGGATGATCAATCAATTTTGGAGAATTAAGAAGTTGTTCAAAAAAGAATTATTATTTTTTTATTATGACACAATGATAGGTATTTTTGTGGCTATATGTTATATAGTTTTGCAATGTTTACAATATTTTATGGGATTAAATCGTTATATTTGTTAAATGAGCATTTAATGTGGGTAATTCACCTGGTGTAGAGCAATGTAGTATATTGAATTGAGTATTCATTTTCTTCTCCATGTATTGGAGCATATTTTTGATAGGAGTAGAGTAAGTCCTCCATTTGTATTTGATATATAGAATTAGATATGTATGAAGTTATAGGGCTGTATATTCTTAGTTTTCATTTGGTGGTGTGTTGTTCCACCAATTATTTAGTCTTAAAGATAGACGTGGTAGTGGTTGTTATATTTACCTATTTGAATTATAAATATGTTATCCCATCTGAGTATTAGATATTTTCCAGCTCATGCTATAGCCTAGTGTTGATAGTTTGTGATAAAAGGAAGAATAAAAGGAAAGTCTGGTGTCTTATAAAACAACTGTACTATAGTTGATGAATAAAGATCGATTGATCTTCACTTCCAACCGTATTATGATTATATTTGAAACATCATAAGAAAACCAATTAGATTTATTGACATTATTTAATTATTGTATTTAACACACCGTATAAGACAGATACAT